>JAWZYT010007406.1:0-47588 GCA_034508575.1 Petrolisthes manimaculis | reverse complement strand
GTTGTGGTATCAGGAGAAATGGCAGTGGTGTGAAGGTGGTAGGTGACAGTACGTGGTGTTGGTAGGTGGTGTCATTGTTGGTGGCAGTGGTGGTGGTAGTGGTGAGATGAGGAAGGTAACATTATTGGTGGCAGAGAGAAATCCCACTCGTGATAGTCGGAACGGAAAGCAATGGTAGTGTTAATTAGAGGGAGTATAGGCTTACTCGTGTTGTTGTTGTTGTTGGTGGTGGTGGTGGTATGAGTTGTTATAGTATTAAGGAAAGGTTGTACTGGTGGTAGTTGTATTAATTAGAAGTTGTACTGGTGGCAATGACATTAGTGAGACGTGGTAATGATGGCGATAGGGGAAGGGTGACGATGCTGGTGGTGGTAGTGGTGTAGGTGGTGGTGATGGTGGTGGTGGTGGTGATGGTGGTGGTGGTGGTGATGGTGGTGGTGATGTAGGTGGTGGTGGTGGCGGTGGTGGGGAGAATAAAATGACACAGAATGAGATGATAGTACGTGATAATTACGGTGTAGAGATTCTAGCAAAAATAGAGGCTTTTGGAAAAATATAGGAGAGAGAGAGAGAGAGAGAGAGAGAGAGAGAGAGAGAGAGAGAGAGAGAGAGAGAGAGAGAGAGAGAGAGAGAGAGAGAGAGAGAGAGAGAGAGAGAGAGAGAGAGAGAGAAAGATATAGGAATATCACTAAGGTGCTTTACATAATGACACAGATTGCACGAAGATCACAAATAATTGTCAAACAGCATCAACAGGAAATGTCACAAAGATAATTATAATGACCCAGAGAATATTGAAGATGATGCAGACACACACACACACACACACACACACACACACACACACACACACACACACACACACAGATGACACTACATGTATTGGTAGCAGAGAGAGCCTGAGTCATACAATGGAAAGTAGTGCAGTAATTCCAATTTCGTATTCAGCCTCGACGCCAGACACGCACCGTTTTATGAGAGTTCAAGAATACGTCTGATATTTTGACCAATGATGAGAGGGTAAAATTCTATCCCCTCAGTGTGGTGCTTTGGTAATTTTGGTGATGTGCATGATTGTTTTCACGATTGATTAATAATGATGGTTATTATTATTATTATTTATTATTATTATTATTATTATTATTATTATTATTATTATTATTATTATTATTATTATTATTATTATTACTATTATTATTATTATTATTATTATTATTATTATTATTATTATTATTATTATTATTATTATTATTATTGTTATTATTATTATTATTATTAAATTTATAATAATAATAACAATATCAATAATAATAACAGTAAAAATAATGATAATTGAAAGAAGAAGAAACATTATTATTGTTATTATTATATATTATTATTATTATTAATATTGATATTACTATTATCATCATTATTATTATTATTATTATTATCATCATCATCATAGAAGAGTAGGCCTATCATCTTTATATATCATCACCAGCAGCAGCAGCAGCCGTAGCCGTAGTATTTTTATCTGTCACATTATTGGTATTGCTTCTGTCATCATCAACATGGTAGGTATCCTTTCAACACCATTATATTCTCTATACCTCATCCCATTCTTATGTTGTCCTGTCTACATTCCCATTATGTCGTGCCCAGAATAACCTTCAGTGGGACTTATTTGAGTTGTGGTGTTTCCCTCCGTTATAATAGTTCATGAATGGGGAAAGGGGTCTCGTTGTCTGTGTCTATATAGGAACACAATGGTCGTTTGTTTAGTTATATAATGCAAGGTAAATATGTTATTGTGGATGTTTATTTACGTTTTTCTCATGTGATTGACTGAATATTTTTGGCAAACAATAACCGATATAAAGGAAAAATATGCAGTACATATAGATGTATAATTGTTTATTCTTTGTATACAAACATCTAAGATTTGTTATTGAATATAATCCTAGAAAAATGTTCGATTTAAAAATTGACGAAAGCAAGTAAAACCAAGGTAGGTCCTGTGTGTTCAATGGAATAGTTTCCTTTTATTGCGAAATACCGCACTTATTGGTAAGGAATATGTTAAAGCTGGTAATGGTTGTATTATTTTTCGTGAGACTGTTATCACAAAAGAAAAATGCAAGGTTGGGAAATAAACGTAATGACACTATACCTGGAAACTAGAAAAGAAAATTACCCTGAGCGCCTCTGTGTAAACCCCAAGGCGGGCAAAAAGGAACAGCAAAATATTCACAGCTTTATAACAGCACTGATCATATTGTGTGTGTGGGGGGGGGGGAGGAGGGGGGGATGGATGTAGGGTGGAAGGAAACATTGCCCCCCCTTGCCCCCCACTTGCCCCCTCCATTCCCCAACCAAACCCTCGCCCCGAAACAGCCGCTGCAGTCCCTTTAATAACAGCACTAATATTTCATGGAGGGAACAGCCTAGGACCACAAGATTACTGGAATAAATTACAGCTGTAGAGTCTTGAGTCCCTTGGTAGTAGTGGTGGTAGTGATAGTGGTAGTGGTGGTGGTCGTGGTCGTAGTGGAGGTGGTCGTGTGGATTTGGTGGTGCCTTGGTGAGGGGTCGTAGTATCGTCCTTGTTGTTATTGTTATTGGTGTATTGGTGATAGTGGTGGTGGTTGGGTCAATTTGGTGGTGTCATGATGGTGGAGACTGTTATTGTGCTGTCGTTGTATTGGTGGTGGTGGTGGTAATGGTGTAGATTTGGTGGTGCCTTGATGTTGGTTGTTGGTTGTTGTAGTGGTGGCTGTTGTTGTTGTTGGTGGTGGTGGTGGTTGAAGTTTTGGTCTTGGTAGTGCTGGCTGGTAGTGGTAATTTTGGTAATGCAGTGTATTGTTGTTGTTGTTGTTGGATTGGTGGTGATGATTTGGGTAATGTAGTGTTTGTGTGGTGCTGTTGTTGCTGTGGTGATGATGGCTGTTTAGATAATGTGATGAGGTTAGCTTTGTGGTGGGCTAATGCTCCTAATTTGGGTAATGGATTTGGCAGTGTTGATTTTCTTATGTGATGATGATGATTGTTTATGTGTGGTTATGATTTTGGTGGTGCATTTGTTGACAGGAATAATTTTTTGTCCTTGTTAACGTTAGGGTGAAGATGGTAATGTTGCTGGTGATGGAAGGAGGTAATTTTAATGATGCCGTGTTGGAGGTGGATATATATACTGATGTGAGGCTGAATGTGTTTGAGGCATTGAAGGTAGTTTTGATTACGTATATATATAGTGGGTGGGTGAGTTTTATTGTGATCTTGAAGGTGGCTTTGGTTCCTAGGTGATCATCTCTTTTGTCCCATCCTTTCACCTCAGTGGGCTTATTCATCAGGCTCCTTTCTTTTACTCTTGATAAAGCCACTTCTCTTCTCAATTTATCTTTCCAACAGACTTAACTTTTTTTTTTTTTCAAGTTACGTTAAAATGAGGCGGGGTGAAGTGGAGCGAGTCTGAATGAGGCGAAGTAGAATGAGAGATGAGGGGCATAGCAGAAGGGAGAGAAGTGAACTATAGTGTGAAGAGAATTGCCTGGAGTGTAGTGAATTTTTATGGCTTAAAACTGGGTCGAATGGAGAGTGGAATTTGTGATGGGATGTTTTGCTGTAGAGTTTGTTTTGTGGGAGTACCGCGATATGAACCATAGGAAATAGGAAGGGGTGTGGTGAGTAGAGGCGAGGGAACGATAGACCAGGGAGGAAATTAGAGAAATGGGGTGTATGTAGTCTGTGGTGGTATTTGTCAGGATGGAGAGTAACCTAATTAAGCCTGGCAAGTAGGGGAGGAAGCGGATGATGCAGGTCGGTAGGTAGTGGGTAGTTGGTAGGTAGGTAGATGGGTGGGTGGGTAGGTGGGTAGGTAGGTAGGGGACATGTAGAGTGCCTATTTATTATCTGAATGGAGTGGGATCGGATGCTGTAAGTAGATCGGTAAGTAGGTAGGTTGGTAAGGAGATATATGGGTAGGTAGGTAGGTAGGTAGGTAGTATAGGTAGGTAGGTAGGTAGGGAATGTGTAGAGTGGTCATATATTACCTAAATGGAATGAAATCGGATACGGTGAGTAGATCGGTAAGTAGTTAGGTTGGTAGTAGGTAAGTAAGTAGGTAGGTAGGTGGGTGGGTGGGTAGGGAAAAGGTAGAGTGACCATTTTATCTGAACGGGTTGGATGGATTGGGTGAATTACTGCCTGTCGAACTAGTAATTCGTATTCAGTATTTTATTTTGTAATTCCCGTTCCACATATAAATCCGTGCAATGTTTTGTCCTGAATATAAAAAAAAAGATAGAATTCGCCATATGCCACTGCCAGTATCGAGTGCGTCGTTTTGTTTTTCAAATTCAGTTTTAAGCTTTTTCAGTTCATGCGATTTTTACGCTTTGGACGTGGCACTCTAATTTTTGCTACGCTCATGCTTTATTTCTGATTTTTATTAACTGTGTGAATAGTTAGTTGTATTTTGTAATCGACACCGTCAGTATGTTTCTGACCATTTCAAAGTAAATTGAGAATGGCTGGACAGATTTTGCATCATGTTCTGCGTAAATAATTTCACGATAATCTACGAAGAAATTAACTTCAGGTCTATTTTTCTCTGAAACCGATAAACAAAAAAACAAAGCAGCATTACAACTACTCAGAATTTGCTTCCAACTCAGGGATTTGTATTCTGCTTATAATAGTTTATATGTATGTATGCCTCGTAAAAATAGATATATAGAGGTGGGCGAAATTCCTTCAAATAACCTCCCTGGTGTAGGAGGCGACGAATACCTCTCCAGTATCCCTGCTTGTCGTGAAAAGCGACTAAAAGGAACATTCACTTCTCCAACTCTCCCTTTTCTTCATCTATTACCATTCCTGCTTACTGTCCCACCTTCTTCCACAGGCACCATACGACCTCGCAGTTGTGTTGCCTAATATCAATCAATCAATGAATCAATCCCTTCAAAGAGAACTGGACTTCAAAACAACAGTACCCCATAATCATGTCATTACGAAACGGTCACCAATCAATTAGCTCTGCCGAATATGGTGATAATCTTTTCAGCCGTTGTCAAGTCAGAGAGTTTAAAGGGATTAGATTATGTGTGTGTGTTTTGGTCGAATTGAGGCACTGTTGATTTCTCCATACTGTAACAGGAAACAGAAAACAACAGTACACCAGTAGGGGAACTGATGTGATGCAATGTTCAAAGGGAAACGTTGCTTCCAATTACTTCATCCACAACAACAGTCTGCTCCTTCATAACAGACCGATTTTAGTAATATACACAGCCACCAACACCACCTTCCTCCACAGGGCTGTAAATTGCCCCTTGGAAGAGCGAGGACTCAAATACTCCCCAGGGTAAACGTTGAAAATAGTGTGGAGCCTCACCCGAAGCGACAACGGTTATCGGTTATCAATTACACGGAAAGTTATCAAGTCAAACAGCCACCAATATCTTAAAGTTATCATGGGGAGGGAGAGTATAGGCAGTGTGAACAGTCTCTCTCTCTCTCTCTCTCTCTCTCTCTCTCTCTCTCTCTCTCTCTCTGTATATATATATATATATATATATATATATATATATATATATATATATATATATATATATATATATATATATGTTCCTTCCTTTTCCACCTATATATCCATTTATGAACTATCAATCTGTCTTTATGTAACTGCATATAGGTAACTCTTTCTATCTAGGTAACTAGCTATTTGTGTATATGTGCATTGTCTGTCTGTAGATTCATCTGTTTGGCTATATGTTTTCCTATGTAACTATTTCCTGGTATTAAACAGAACTCATATTGCTTCCTAACTTATTCATTTTCAATTATTATCAAAACTGACTTTGTAAATATCACTCGGTATATTACTTTCTGTCTAAGTTTTCTGGGGAAAGAGGAAGATGACACTAAAGTTAAACCATCCTTTGTATTGACACATAAAAGGAATCGGCATACACCCAACATGAATGAAATAAAAAGCAAGAAGGATTACAGACTACTCTCTGAAATAATTTCCGTTAGTGTAACAAATATATAGAGTTATTGAGGTGTTCCTCTGTTTGTTCGACAGTACGTGACATAATCCTTGCATATTACCTAATGATATTGTTACACTTATATAGTATGATATTTGTGGGTTGCAGCACATATATTCCTTGCCTTACCAAAATTGTTTTAGTTTGGGTGGTATAATTAGTGGAGAGCGACAACAACGGTAAGGCAATATGCTTTCTTCTTTTCTCAAGGTAACGTCAATTCACTCACAACTGAGGTCTTGTTGAATTTGTTCTGTATATATTCAGTAAACAGCGATATACACTGATCTTCCATACATTTGTTGAATAGAAGATATTTTTCGACATATACTTGATTTATAAAAGAAGTAGGCCTAAGAAATGAATAAAATCCAAAGGTATGGGAATTTTCATAACTTTTGCAGTTTCTGATATAAATCAATGTAAAATAATGAAAAAATAATAGTTACAACGAAATTAATACTAAAAATAACATTGCTAGTAATAAAAATGATAATGGTACTATCAAAATAGTAGTTGGTATAAATAATCACAGTAGTAATGAATAGTAACAAGGCTGACTATTGTTGATAATTTCACTGTATTGTGTGAAATTCGAATTGCACGGCAGACTGATATATGTAAATACTTCAGAGCCTCACTCAACACACCGACACATGCCTCGCACACGTTGTCAGAATGGAAAGGGTTAAAATATACATGCATGCATTCATACAGACAAACATATACACACACGAAATCTTTACTTGCATGCATTCTTATATACACATACATGCATATATACATTCAACCATAGTCACCATACATACAGTACAAATATACAAACATATAATTATTATCTACAACTACACACACACACACACACACACACACACACACACACACACACACACACACACACACACACACACACACACACACACACACACACACACACACACACACACACACACACACACACACACACACACACACACACACACACACACACACACACACACACACACACACACACACACACACTCACACACACATACACACACACACACACCGACCTCTTGCGTGTGTGGAGGTAGGATGGATAATAAGGAGAGGTATAATCACGAGGCCCAACTCAGACGTCTAGTACAGGTGAGTCAAGGTCCATTACACGTGTGTGGCGCCACCTGTGTGTGTGTGTGTGTGCTGGTGGTGGTGATGGTGGTGGAAGAAGTGTGTCAGAGTTGTGTTGGTGTACCGTGCAAGGTAATCAGGGCTGTGTGCTGCCCCTCTTGATGGTAGTATTTTCAGTGTGTGTGTGTGTGTGTCAGTGCCTGTGTGTGGTCAAGAAACGTATTTTTTTTTATATCTATCTATTTATATATGTCTTTGTGTGTGTGTATGTATGGTCATTAAACCTTTTGTTTTATATATCTATTTAAATATATCTATGTGTGTGTGGTCTATAAACCTATTATTGTATATATCTATCTATCTATATATATGTGTGTGTGTGTGTGTGTGTGCGCACGTGCGTGCGTGCGTGCGTGCATGCTTGCTTGCATGTGCATAGTTACTCGTAGGTAGATTCACGGTAGACTAAGTAGTATAAGCTCTGAACCCCATCTGCAACACACACACACACACACACACACACACACACACACACACACCATCACCTAATTTTTTTTTCGCTCCTACCATGAACGAGAGACACGTCACTTTGCCTCTCCTAGACAAGAAGGAAGGAGAGCATACTGGGGGTAAAAAAATGTCTCTCCTGGACATAAACCTTTCTCCAGCCGTATGCAGATGTCCTCACAACTCGTGGGTGGATGTGGCGTTAGGAAGGCCACCATTACATGTACCCTGTGCCCTGGTTATTAATTCTACCTTTTTTGTTGTTTATAGGGCCGTATTTTTACACCAAACTTTTGCAGTGATAAAGAGGAGGAGGAGGAGGAAGAGGAGGTGTAGATAATAGGTGTGAGGAGAGAGGGGGAGGAAGAGGTAAAATTATATAAAGGATGAAGAGATAGAAAAAGTAAAGAAAGAAGTAAAGGTATTAGTATAGAAATTATAAAGGGAATATGTGAGAAAGAGACAGAGAGACAGTGGCATAGAAGACACAGGTAGCTATTGCATATAGTGAGAATGAGCTTGTGGAAATATAAGAGAAGGGACACTTTTTGTTTTCTCTCGACCCTCATACGTATGCCCTAGTAACCCCAAATATATTTATAAAAAAAATAACTCTGTCTCCATGCTTTTATTTTTTTTTCTGCTACATCCATGGAATTAAAGCAGCACATGCAAGAAGTACCATGGGGCTGGACGATGACGACGATGATGATGGTGGTCGGTACTATAGCTCTCCTCCGTGTAGTATGTATGTGTGGAACCATCGTATCGTACCGGTCATCGACATCGCCCATTCTGCTGCGACTTTTCTTACATACGGTCCAGTGAACGTTTGTGTCGTCGTCTGCCGGCTCGCTCCACAGGAATTATTGTAGTTTTATTTTGCGTTTCCGGGTTCTGTATATATTCTGTCTGTGTTGTTCGTTATCATGTACCGGTTCTACTTCTTGTTGTTGATCTCAGTGTTGTTATCGTCTTCTATATCTTGGTAGACTGGGATTTTATTGGGCAAAAAGCAAAGCACAAATGATGGTATCAGTTTAGAGGATTTTTTTTTTTATTTCCTCAACTCGGCCTTAGACATGATTTTTTTTAGGTAAAATTAATGATATGATGATGTTGAGGAATAAGAGGCTACTTACTAGTTTCTCCAAATTGCACCAACAAACAGATTACCCTAACAGAAATAGTTATTTTCATGGCACACTTTGAAAGAACGAGCATATTCTATTTCCCCAACGAGTCATGAGTTTCCTTCTTTTATAGTATTACCTCACAGTGTTACCAATAGACCCCACCCATACACTCTGATAGAGATGTTTTACACTTGTACAGCTACAATCAAATAACCACCATCACTTTCCTTCCATCGTACAAATAAATCAGTATCATATAAAAATATAATCCTACAACACCTCACGTCAACTCAACCCCCTCAATTATTATATAATTTTGTGTTGCAGCAAAATCAACCAATTGCTGTTCTATATTACCAAGTTATTTACTACGATGGAAGGAAAGTGTCGATGGCTATTTGCTTGTGGCTGTACCTGTGCCATGTGCCCTAGTTATTTATTGTACCTTATTTTAATTTATAGGGGCCGCGTTTTTACACTTACCTTGTGCGACGACGACGAGGAAGAGGAGAGCAATGAAGGGGCAGAAGTAGTGGCTGTACATGGTTGATTCCTCAGGGCAGGGCAAGGCAAGGCAGAGAAGGATATTATTGCTAAGTCACTCGGAGGAAGTAACTTTTATTTTATCTTATTTTTATCTTTTGTTACTTGGGAAGTCCTCGTGTCTTTTTAGAATGCATGTCACTTATATACAACATATGTCAATATTTTTGTTTCTCGCGTTATTGGCAGAATATATTGGTTATATTATTAATTTTCTTTGGTACCTTGCTGTTTTCATTCGTATTCATTCGTTAACTCATCTTTTTCGGGATCAATATTTAATCATTATTAGAGTATTTAATTAACAACGGCCTAACTCTGCTATGGCTGCTCAGTCACACGTAAGTTGATATTGGTATTGTAATTTTCCTTGTTATTATCTCGTATGTACATTTTCAGGTTACAAAACTGAAACGGGTCACTCGTCAATGAACGGCTATTTAGTTCATTATTTGTATTGGCTTATTTTTTTTTTTCGTGTTCTTTTCGGCTGTCAATAAAGGCAGTATTCTATTTTTTTCTGAACCGTAAACAACTTATTTCTCATTACATATTGAATTACTCTATGAAAGCCAATAAACATTTCTCTTATCACTCAATTTTTCAAAGCTTGTGTCGCTGTTGTTCATTTTTTCAATAATTACAGTAACTCACCCTCGCTTCACAACAAACAGCACTTCATACACTACAATAATATTTTAGGTTGACTCTCCAGAATGATGTAATGACTGATTCTATTTACACGTCACTGAATCTCATCTTTCAATTTCTCAGTAAAAAACACAAGTCTTATTAATGTTTCGTTGCATTGATCAGGTATCTTCTATTAACTATTTAGCGCTTATTGGATGCAAAAAGAATCAAGGACATAGATACCTACGAGCGAAAGGACAATCTAAATTATCTTCGACACTATTTTAAAATACATCAAATATTAACATGTATGTATGTATGTACTGTATTTCTTAACATGCTCGCGTAGTCACTCCTACATTTAATACTTAAGGATAGTAATCAAATACCTTTTAATTCCACAACTCTCTCTCTTTAGTTTCTTCGTAGCACTCTGAGTTCCAAATCAACTTTCCTTCTTAATTTCTTTTCGTGCACTGTATTTATCTCTATATTACAGTGTCATTGCTACACGGTTCAAAGAATGTATCTGTTTTCACACTGGGTATATCTGTCAATCAACAAACCCTTTTATGATTTCGAAGATGATGTATTAATATGGATGAAATAATAAATATATCTTAAATCCGCTGGCAGTGATTTCGATGCTCATTATAGCAGACCATGTGGGTACAATTAAAATTTACATACTTTATTTTTTACATAATTATGCTCTATTATTAGTTGTATCGCTTTCCTTGCCGTGTTAACGTAAGCTATAATGAAATTTACCAACTTTAGAAGTCTTATTAGATTGGTATTTATAAATGACTTATTGTTAACAAATACATATAGGCAGGACTATATCAAAGCTCCTCTTTAATTAACTACTTTAATTGAAGAAGATTAATCGACATTCAAATCTGTACAGTAAATGTAATCCGAGACACGGTTGTTTTCCCAGTTAATTAAAGAATCCAAAAGACGTATTATATTTCAGTAGCCTTTAGATCACAAGTCAGGGAGAAGGAACAAGGATCTGCCTGTGAGAGAACGATAAGGGCTAAAGTAAGAGAAGGTACAGTGGAAGCGACACCTCTCATGAACCTACACAGATTTACACCCCAATGCTATTATACTGACCCCTACCCTGCTGTGTGTGTGTGTGTGTGTGTGTGTGTGTGTGTTCATTCTTGTACGCAAGTATGAACAATTGTGGGCTGGTAGTTTTATAATTGTGTGTTTTAATTATATATGTAAGTGCACGTAAAATTTATTTCAGATATTCTTGTCAATGAGTGAGCTTAATGTTTCCTTTGTTTATAAGTGTATGCTGCCAATATGTATCAAACGTGTGATATAAATGTATATTTTTCTATGTATGTATGTATGTATATATTTATATATGTATGTATGTATATATGCATGTATATATGTATATATGTATGTATGTATGTGTACTGTATATATATATATATATATGTTTGTATCTATATATGTATGTATGTATGTGTGAAAGATGAAGAAGCCCACAAGAGAAGAGTCGAGTTTCCAGGAACCTGTGTTATTGCCTTCACTTTCTCACTACAAGAGTCTCATATTAAAACTTCGCAAGACCCTTCACTCTATTTTCAACACGAGAGGAATGTCACTGATGCCGGACTTGGTGGTGATGTTTGGTTGGTTGTTGGTTGGTTGGTTGGTTGGTGGTTAGTGGTTGGTCGTCGTCAGGCTAATTGTATAGGTAGATGGTTGATGGTTGTAAATATGTAGGCAGATGGTTGGTAGGTTATTTGGTTTTGTAGCTGGATGGTTGGTTGATGGTTGGTTGGTTAGTTGAGTTGGTTGATTGGTTGTCATGGTTCAAGAAGAAGAGATGGCGTTGTAATAATGGTGGTAGTAGTAGTAGTGACGTTAGCAGAGTCAATGTTGTGGTAGTCGTGTGAGATCTGAAAAGAGATACCAGGAATTTAGACCATATAGAATATACAGTGATATATCTGTCATGTGTAATCTATATGCAGGATTGAGAATACTTAAATAACAGGCTTAAAATTGATTGACTCATATTTTGGTTTTACTAATATGAGTACTTTAATGACTCATTCCCCTAAGTATAGGCCTACTTAATTTATTATAACCTTGTATAATAGTGTACCGGCTTTCAATACATTTCTCGTCTTATTATACAACGTACTATAGTATTCTATATATATGGAGTCTAGACTAGATTACTCAGTTTAGATTAATTCACAATACATCCCTCCTTGCAATAGTTAGTGTTTCGTGGTGCGTTTTGGATGAATCTGTAACCATCATATGCATGTGTCACTTGCGGTCCTCTGTGACATTCGTACAGTCACGTGCACCAGTATTGTAACATTCACAATTGTTGTTGGTCTCATAATTTTAGTTTAATTTACATGACAATAGTCCTTTTGCTCGTGACTACATAAGGCACTATCATCTCTGTAGTGTATACGGTATAGCATAAGTAACCAGAGTAGGATATATGTCCCCCACATTGATTTATAATGTATTTTATGTTGTTGTCGTTGTTGTTGTTTGGACTGTTGTTGTAATCCTCGCCATGCCTTTGTATTCCTTCCCTCATCCTGTGTGTGTGTCTGAGTTAATGCCTGGTAATGGATTCTCGTCAAGGGGCACATTAGTTCTTTTAAAGTTTCGGGGACGGACACAATGCGTCTATGTATTTTTATCAGCTCGTCTCTTCCCCAACGTTTTCGCATTTCCTCCTAAATGTATAATTATTATAAAATTATTACCATCGGTTGTCTGTCTTCCCTATTGTTTTATATACACTTTATATTGTATTTATATACACTGTATTAAATATGAATAGCTTCGGTTGCCTTAGTCAGTGAAAATAGGTAAAATTTTACAAATATGAATGATATACCTGAAATCTTCAATAAGAGTCATACATTTATATATTTATAGCAAACATATGATTAAAATGGCCATCTTTTATGTACATATATTACTGAATGCATAATGATGTCTTCAAACAGAACAAAGGAAGCCTACATATGCATCATTATACACAACTGGCCAACACTGGAACACATTATATTTATCCATCCTTTCCCTTTGCAACGAATATGTGTTTTTGGTATATCGTGCGAAAATGGACATGATTTTGACATCATTTTGTACCTCTCTCATTCTTTTTATTTCACAATATTTATCAAATATGAGTAGGAGAACTGTTATATAGCATCGATTTGAAATATAGGTAGCTCTCTCTCATTCGCTGAAATAATAAAACCTTTTCAAAGAACAAGAAAAGGCGTTTACATAAATAGACATTATTAATCTTGTCAAGAGCTGATTGCCTTAATACATGAATATAAATATATCTAATGTGCCTCTTCAGAATTAATCTTGATTTTTAAGAATTAAAGATGTATGAGCATTGTAAGTAAAAAAAACACAAAAACAAAAAACACCCACCCACACACACACACACACTCACTCAAAGGTGAAATGAATATGCAACCCACGATCCAGTGAGTGGCCTTTTGAGCAATATGTGTCCACTTAAGTTGGGTTTACGCATAGAGACGATGAATCAAAGTTTGTGCCTCGGTGCCTCAGTTAGTCCTTTGATGCCTCCAACCTGCATAAACTGTAGTGGATATTATTATGTCGTCACAACGATAAGTAGAGGAGAACATTTCACATTTTGCGAGTGTGTGAGCGAGAGGCAAATTATCTATCTGAGCTGGAGAGAGAGTTAATAGGGATAGCATGATGAATATTAAGCCTCTGGTTCTTTGAGACGAAGAAGATGAAGTAATAAAAAACAGGTGAAATTATATCAAAGGACTGGATGTGTCTCTCTCTCTCTCTCTCTCTCTCTCTCTCTCTCTCTCTCTCTCTCTCTCTCTCTCTACGAATATCTTTATGTGAATGACTCTCAGTCTGTATGCCAGCCTCTCGGTCTGTAAATGTCTCTGTCTCATTATAATTATAAGATAAGATACGATATTCCTTTAGTTTCTCCTTAAAAGTCACACATTTTTATCACCTTATCGTTCACTGTCCACACTCAACACAGTCTTCCTCTCTATCACTTCAGCGCCGTGTTTTCATTGCATTGAACTCATAATTTCGCTGAAGTTATATGCTGGAGTTTGGATAATCATTAATAAATTGCAACCATTGTTAACTAACAGCAAGTCATTCCTTTAATTCATTCATATATTGTTTACCAAGCTTTACTTTTATCCCAAATTGGCAACTCCTGTTTGTGTGTCTTTTATCCTTCATCCCCCAGATGGCGACGGCCGTATGACATGAGCACATTTTCACATATGATGCTCTACTTAATGTGATAACCCAAGCATTGAGTTGAACTCACCACACATTTCATTATTCCATATGTCATTTATTTTACAATAATAACGATGCAAGGAATCGGAAAATTGTCATTCCCGGAGAATTTAATTAAATGTAAATGTTCACTTTCCTCGGGTGAAAAGTGCTCGCCTGGCATACCACCTGACGAGTAAAGCAGGTTGATAAGACGGGACCCCGCCGCCCGCCCAGTGGCGCCCACTCACAGACTCAGTCATCTCCTAATAGCCGAGGTGATAGGTTGTCGCCTTGTGCTCTTGGACACTACTTTACTATCCGATAATTTGTTTAAATAAATATACATTTCTCTTCTAAACTTGAGTCCGGGAGTATAGTTTATAATATTAGCGAGTGCTTAGCGGAGTGTATTTAACGAGATAAGTGAAGTACGTGTAGCAAGAACCGTCAACAGGATGTGGTGTGTGTTGTCCGGCGTGGTGTATGGATGTCACGTATGGTATAATAATTATATAGTTCCCTTAAACTCCTTACTATCCCCAATCCTACACACACACATAAAATAATATACCCTGCATCAGCGTATTCTATAAGCAAAACAGGGCAAGAAAACAGACTAAACCATAAAAATAAATACAAAAAATACACCAAATCCTGCAGATGTGGAAGGAAGGAAGGAAGGAAGGAGAGTTGATTTAATGACGTGCTGCTACTTGGACCCGTATGCAAAAACACTCATGGTGTATACGACGGCGTGGTTGGTACCGATACGATGGCTCTGTTGTTTGTCTAATGGAGCCGTCGCACCTGGACCATGCTATCGTATACACCATGGATGTTCAACTTGCGTACCGTAACGTCTTTGATTCAAAAAGGTTCTATTCTTCACAAGTTCAGGTATGTACTGTACGTTGTAATAGTGTTAGCCATATTCAAGTATATAAGATTAAGTATATATGATTAAGTATGTAAGATTAAGTATGTAAGATTAAGTATATAAGATTAAGTATTTAAAATTAATTATATGATTACGTATATAAGATTAAGGGTGCATACACACCAAGCGAGTCGCGTCAAGTCACGTCACGTCAAGTCAGTGTACGTCAATTGGTGCGAGTCAAAACACAAAATCTCCGTTCACACCTACAGCGTCAGCCCAAGTCAAGTCATTACTCTGTTTACTCAGTGGTTTGCCAGATTTCAAGAACAATGGCAGGTAGCTGTTCTGTTAAGGCTTTGTCGTCGTTGTAGACGTAAGATTACCCGAATCTAGATCCATGAACTGAACACCAAAAGGCCAGATTTTGGAAACTTCAGTCATTTATTCCCAGACTTGCTGAACCATCCAGAAAAATTCTACAACTCCTTTAAGATGACTATTGAAAACTTCAAGAAGGTGTAGGACTTGTCAGGACGTTCCATAAAGAAAAGGAACACTAATTACAGACGTGCTGTTGGGGTTGAAGAAATAATGACAATTTTTTTAAGGTAAGAAATATCTTATCGAAAATTTCAACAATAATTATGTGTGTAGGGCAATAATGAATAAAAGAAACATGGTAATAGTTCATTTATTCCTGCTGATAAGTGAAAATGTAACTGATAAACAAGAAATTCACCACCGTGGACTCGCTGTGACTGACACAAAAATGGGTCTGGCGCCATCGGTGACTCGACGCGACTCGACGCGACGCATCCGGTGTGAACGGCTTTGCCTTACATCCATATGATTTAATGTTAACTGTGGGTGGCGAATAATGACGCTTATTGACGTACACTGACTTGATGTGACGCGACTCGACGCGACTCGCTTGGTGTGAATGCACCCTTAAAGGGTGAAAATGCAATTGATAAACAAGAAATTCACCACCGTGGACTCGCTGTGACTGACACAGAAATGGGTCTGGCGCCATCGGTGACTCGACGCGACGCGACGAGACGTGACTCGACTCGACGCGACGCATCCGGTGTGAACGGCTTTGCCTTACTTCCATATGATTTAATGTTAACTGCGGGTGGCGAATAATGACGCATAATGACGTACACTGACTTGATGTGACGCGACTCGACGCGACTCGCTTGGTGTGTATGCACCCTAAGGGTGAAAATGCAATTGATAAACAAGAAATTCACCACCGTAGACTGGCTGTGACTGACACAAAAATGGGTCTGGCGCCATCGGTGACTCGACGTGACACGACGCGACGAGACGCGACTCGACGCGACGCATCCGGTGTGAACGGCTTTGCCTTACATCCATATGATTTAATGTTAACTGCGGGTGGCGAATAATGACGCATCGTGACGTACACTGACTTGATGTGACGCGACTCGACGCGACTCGCTTGGTGTGAATGCACCCTTAGTGTGTAAGATTAAGTATATAAGATTAAGTATTCAAAATTAAGTATGTAAGATTAAGTATAAAAGATGCTTTTAGATTTGCTGTGCGATTGTTTTTTTTATTTTTTAAGTGATCCGCGAAAAAACAAAACCACACAAATTAACCCACAAACATACACGCAATACTGCTTTGACATAATGACTGGATTACGGACATACTAATTAGGGGATTATACAGGAATTTAACGTTGCCGGGGTTACTGACCACAGAAACACACTTAGAAACTTCAGGAATTATAGAACTTTAGAGTCAATTATTATTCCCTCTTCCCGCTCCCTCACCTCCAACTCAACGCTCTCATAAATCATCACTCGGTTCAGACGGAAATCAAAATGTTACTGCATGTGTGTTTGTTTGTTTGTTTGACAGTGCTCTTGTGTGTGTTGATAACTCTTTATAGGTCAGCTATTTTATTTGTTTATGTATATGTTATCAAGCATGTGTGTATGTGTGAGAGAGAGAGAGAAAAGGAAAGAGTTATATATATATATATATATATATATATATATATATATATATATATATATATATGTGTGTGTGTGTGTGATTTGTGTATATGTATTTTTATTTTAAGGTGAGCGTATCCATACGTGTGTGAGAGTAAGAGAGAGAGAGAGAAAGTAAGGAATACAGCCTGGGTACTGTTCCTCATCCGTGTGTGTGTGAGAGAGAGAGAGAGAGAGAGAGAGTAAGGAATACAGGCCTGGGTACTGTTCCTCACCGTAGCGTCTGGACAGCACTTGGTATTCTCTCTCAACTTTGCCTTTACATCTGAGACAGTTCCTTGAGTTTAACTTTCGCCCGACACTTTATGTTGGCGGTGTGTTGGGGTTGGTGAGTTTTGTCTTAGTATATTTCAGGCGAGGTGTTGTTTTTATTTTTTTTTAGCATACATGCTTTTGTTTTCTTACTAGTTGATTTCTTGTATTATTTTTATTGTTTGTCTTAGTGTATTTCAGGCGAAAGTTGTTTTTATTTTTGTAGTACGCTTTTGTTTTCTTACTTGTTAATATCTTGTATTATTTTGATGGTTATGCTTTGAAATATGTTTGTATTTATACTGTTGTGTTATTATGATAATGATCTTTGAGTTGATTGAAGTAATTTTGTTATTAGAATATGTATTTTTGGGTTGATTTTATGTTATTCATGTAGGCTATACTGTTTCGTCCTTACTCTATCCCTCCGTTTAAACCAACTGATAATAATTATTGTTTTCATCATATTATAATCAGACTCTCACTGAACCTTCATTAGAATTACTCTTGGTACTTTTCATTCACTTTTCCTTTCCTTCGGTTGCTTTTCTCTAGACACTCTTTCTCTGATACCAGGGCTTGTACTTGTTTTCGTCTCGTATAATTTGCAAGCAAAGTATTGCAGCTCGCGGTAAATTGCATTTAAATTTATACTCTGAAAACTCCAGCTGAGCGGCAAGTTATAATGAGAAACAAATACATTTTCCTTAATGCAACCGGCTATCAACATTCATGACACTGCTTTCCTTGCACTGTCCTTGGTGTCTTGGCTCCTCAGACACAACGAGCAAGTCAGAATAGCACTGTATGTGAATGAGGTGTGAGTAATACAGCCGTAGTTGTATATAAGTAACGATAATGATTTGTGTGGAGGTGGAGGAGGTTTCTGATGTGTGATGGAGGGAGTTGTCGTATGTTGATGGTGTATAGGGATGATTTCATTTGAGATGAGATGATGTTGATATGCTGTGGGATAAACAGAAAGATGCTGGGTTGCCTTGGTGATGATATGCTGTGGGGAAAAAGAATTATGTTAATATGCTGTGGGATAAATAGAAGGATGTTGGGTTGTTTTGGAAATGTGATGCTGTGGGGAGAAGAATTTCGTTGGTATGCTGTGGGATAAATAGAAGGATGCTGGGTTGTTTTGGAGATGCGATGCTGTGTGTTGAAAAGAAGGATGCTGGGTTGCTATGTGAGATGCTGTGGGCTCATTAGCTTAAGTCCACGACGCACCATTCATCAAGTGTTTTATCTCCACAATAACCATCTCTCTCTCTCTCTCTCTCTCTCTCTCTCTCTCTCTCTCTCTCTCTCTCTCTCTCTTCTTCTTTTTCTTCTTTTTCTTCTATTTCGTCTCGAAGTATCCTTTTTTCTATTTCCTCCTTGCGAGCAATGCATCCTTCCCTCCTCTGTCTTTCTCTTCTCACGCTCCCTCTCCATCTTTTAAGTCACTCCTTTCGCTCATTCTGCGACCCTTCCCCTCTCCTTTACCTTTCTTCTCGCTCTACTTCCTTCTCGCACACTCATTCCCGTTCTCACTTTCCCCCTTTCAAACAATCATCTTCCATCATCTCCATTTTTCTTGCCCTCCCTGTTCTACACTGTCTCTTTCCCTCTCAGGCGCTTTCTTCCATTCCTCTCCCCTTATATTTCTGCTCTCTCTCTCTCTCTCTCTCTCTCTCTCTCTCTCTCTCTCTCTCTCTCTCTCTCTCTCTCTCTGTTTGTGTGTGTGTGTGTGTGTGCGTACGTGCGTGTGTGTGTCAGTTTTTCCTCTATCTTTTTCACTGTGTCTTTTCCACTAACATGTTGCCTACTATATTTTTCCTCCCTATCACAAAATATTTCACGGAAACATGTTCTTCACAATCACTCTCTCCTTCATTTCTTTTGTATATCGTTCTTATACTTTCGCTCCCTTAACTTTCTTGGACTGTAGAGGGTATTATTTGCAGTGATGGGCAATAGCCTAAGAGTTTGGGCGCCCCTTCGAACCCTATCGACCTCCATTCAGTTCTGTAACTGTTTTCCTTCTAATTCCTTCTTGCTTGTTGTCCTTCCTTTCCATCGTTTTCTCCCTTGATCCACAGGATCTTTTTTCTCCCTCTTCAATTATTTCTTCTCTCTTTAGCTTTTCTTTAACACACCTGATTGGCTGTCACCCTCCTCCCTCCCATCAGCACCAAGCATCAAACCTCCAGCGACTTTAAACAGATTTACGAAACATCTCCGTTGTTAGTGGTTGGATTATTATTGATGTAAGCAGCCTCTCCCTCTAAATATATATCCAGTAAATTCTGTTCGTCATAGACATATTTCCTTTCTCCAGTTTTTACTACCTGTTTATATTCAATAATAATCCAATCCCACAGCCGGTATCCAAGGACGTTATTTCACTAATGGGGACACAGACGTTTTCAACAAATTGAAGGCAAATGATTCATCTAAGCTTATTCAGGAACCAGACTTAAAGTATGATGATGTTGGCAGGAATATATATCGCTAATGATGTTGCTTTAAATCTTGAAAGTGATAGTGTTGCTGGTAATTAATGTTAGTGTTAATAATGATGATAATAGTATTGAAAGTACAGTCGCATTCCAGTTTGTTGTTTAATTAAAGAGGACACATTTCAAACTCATTTCAAACGATGGAAGGAAACGCCAAGTAGGTTTTAGTCATGATCTCTCTCTCTCTCTTTATCTTTTTTTTTTAGTCCCATTTCGGATGTCTCGCTCTTTTTTTTTCTTTTTTTTTTTGAGTAAGTAGGCCTAGTCCCATTTCGGATGTCTCGCTCTCTGTATCATCATTTACCTGTGTCATCCCATTCGTGTGTTGTGCATTTTCAAAGACAGGATGGATATGAACGATTGACCCTAATATTGCACTACTGTTGTTGTTGTTGTTGTTGACGTTGTTGTTGTTGTTGACGTTGAGGGCAGCATTGCTTTATATACGGTAATTATTTTTTTATTTTTTTGTTTTTGTTTTCTGTTGGTAGTGACGGCTGGCTGCATTGTTGTTATTTGTTATGGACACACAAACGGGTAGGCAGGGACCCCCCCAAAAAAAACACAAAAAACAAACAAACAAAACATTAAAAAAAGGGGGGGAATAATCGGGTTTTAATCAAATTTTGCGGAGGGATTAATTGCGTTATATGGGCAAATTGCTTCGATTTCTGCCAGTGATCCCAGCTCGGGTATTGGTCCTGATCCAGGGATTCGATTACCCGGTCATGACGAGGTGAGGTCAGGTGGGGTTGGGTTGGGTTGGGTTGGATTGGTGAAAGACTTGGAGGTCGCAACACCGGCCATCTAATGCTCGAGGTTCCTTATGCTTTCTATGAGGCTTCACTGACACTTATAAATACATCCATACAGTCGCGGTCAATAATAGTCATCCGCATATGGGTATCTCAAACAATTTACTGTCTAATGTTTTCACGTTCCGTTCATAAAATTATATGATATTATTGTTTCAAGTAGTGTGTAGCTACTTGTAGTATATTAAAAGATGGTAGTTAACTTATTTATGGGAAAGTTTATCATCTAAGAAACAGAGGGAAGCTTTTAAAATCTTACGTGAGTTACCCCTTTGATGAGACAGAAGGGAAGGAAGGCTACACTCACGAGCAAATTACCTTATTCTTCAATCCCATAGTGTTAGTTAAAGAAGATGGTTACTCGTTTATTATGCACGTCGGGAATTTTGTTTGTTTACGCGGCAGTGTAGATAATTTGTTTTCTTTCATAGGCTGGAGAAATTAGAAGCCCAAAGGAGAGAGAGAGAGAGAGAGAGAGAGAGAGAGAGAATGACTAATATAACAATGGGTTTGCTGTATCATCATTGCCATCACATGTTTTCCTCCTTCTATATTTCTCTCTATCTGTATTCCTTCTCTTATTATTATTATTGCTTCTGTTCCTTTGTCTCGTGTTATTTTCCTTTCTGTTACTCTCTGGTGTTTGTTTATCCTACATTTTTGCTTATTTCCACTTTCACTTCACTTTTTTTATTTTCTATATTCTGCCAATTTACGTAATCTTTAGTTTTCGTTTTTATTTTATTTTTTGTTTTCATTCTTTTTTTTCTCTACTAACTCTTTTCTTCTTTATCTTCTCTTACTATCACTCTCATCTAATATTCTATTTTCTCTCCTCTCGCTGTCTTCCTGGTCTCACTGTTTTCTTTCTTCTCTTGTTTTCTTTACCTGATTACCTCCCGTCCTCTCTCTCTCTCTCTCTCTCTCTCTCTCTCTCTCTCTCTCTCTCTCTCTCTCTCTCCATATCGTTATTTTGATTTTTTTTACGTTACTTTTCTATTCGTGTACTACTTTACAACACAAGGACAATTATGAACTAAACGAATCAAGCTTTCTTTATGAATATGCGGTTCAAGTTAACTCCTCTGATGAAAGTTAAATAAAAACTTTGTCCATTAACTAGTAATTACCATCATCATCTTACGTTTTGAATATTGTAACTGCACCAGGCTAACACAAAATAATATAACACGATATAATATGCAATAGATAAATCCCTCTTGTCAAGGTGTAAACAGGGTGATGTAGTGAGAGGTTAGTGAAGCTTAATTGGTGTCCTGGTCTTGTCCTTCACATAATCGTCAGGGAGGCGTGCAAACTTTGGTCTAGAACGGATATATAGCAGGCACGGTGAAAGGCAATAGCCGAGTATGAAAACAAAAATTGGTTTAACAAATCAAGTGAGCAACAAACATTCGATCTCAGTATCTTGGGTATTCCTTGTTGTTCGATGAGTGCAGGTATTTAGCATTGGAGTGAATTGGTCATACGTCTTTTGTATTTAAGTGTACACCCGATGAAGACACAAGTTCGCAGGTGGGGCTCAAAGATTTCCAAGCAAACTCAGTCACTCGTGTCATGTTGTTCGAGTCGTTTTCCACTATCAATCGCCAGGAGATGTCACAACAGTTCGCCTGAGCAGTGCACCGATATCATTTTTTAGGGGAGATTCTCTGGGTGGAAAATTAGGGGGAGGGAGGCTACCGATTCCTCCTAAGTATGCCAAGAAACAGACGATCTTAATATTCCTAATAGGGGATGTGTTTTTTCGTGGCATAGTTGGAGGATTCAGAGACCTTCCAATTCCAATTATAAAGCGTATACATAGTGAGGCACAGTAGATTCTATAAATTACTTCTATAATTGACTTCATTTATTGTATTACTGAACATTTGTCCATCTCGAGTTTAACTATATTTGACTCGGTTTGAAAATAAAAACTACCTCAGAGTAACAGTATTATGCAACAACATGAAATACATTATGTTACGAATTTGTATTGGTCATTTACTGGTTATTCTCGATCGGATTCAGACTTGATGGTACTTTAATACATCAATCCTTTACAGTGAAAACAATTTGTACATCGAATAGGCTACACAGTGTGATCAAATAGAACTAAGAATGGTCTTCTACATAATATTCATTTTAATAAGTATTGTACAAGTTACATAATATTAAAATGCACATAAAAATATAGCTATCTTACTCCACATTTTCCACAATTCTATGCAGTACAGAACATAGAATGGAAAATGTATAGATATAAATGATAACAAAGTCGATGGTAAAAAAGTCTTATAGGAACTCCAACGTTCATTTTCTTATGCGTGTGAAAAGGGGCCACGGAAAATAATTAAAGAGCCTTGGTTATTTGGCTTGCCGTCATTAATAACAATAAGTCCGCAGTAATTGTGTGTGTCAGTGATGGTATATTGGCCAAGTTCATTGTTATTGGCTTGGTGTGAGACTGGCGGCATTTGTCAGGATGGGGGGAGTCATTTGCCTTCGTTTCTCTCTCTCTCTCTCTCTCTCTCTCTCTCTCTCTCTCTCTCTCTCTCTCTCTCTCTCTCTCTCTCTCTCTCTCTCTCTCTCTCATATACACTAAACTTCTCCTGCATGCTCTGTACACTCACTCTCACTCACTCACTCACTCACTCACTCACTCACACTCTCTCTCTCTCTCTCTCTCTCTCTCTCTCTCTCTCTCTCTCTCTCTCTCTCTCTCTCTCTCTCTCTCTCCTCTCTCTCTCTCTCTCTCTCTCTCTCTCTCTAACTCTGTCATAAAGTCTTCATATGGTCTAATCTTCTTACACTCTTCTTGCTGTACTTTCATCTTGCATTCTCCTTCTTATACCCATTTTACATGAGCTATCCTACTCACGTTTGCCTTTACACTCTCTTCTTACCCTCTACTCTACTTTCTTCACGCATTTGCATTTCTGTACAATTTTCTTCGTAGATTTTCTTTCCTTTTGCCACATTCCTACTTTCTGGTTTATTCTGGTCTTCACACAGTCTTCTGCTCATTACTACTTCAATATTTCTTGCATACTATATATATCTTTCTATTACTCTGTCCTTCCTTATCTCATTTACTCCTTCATTCTCAGGTTCTCTAATTATGTCACCGGTTCGATTCTCCTTTTCTAGTCGATCCTGGCATCAGTCAAATCCTTCTTTCAATTCACGTCACCACTCACTCATCCTTATCCTATTCATCTTAACTTCCCCGTCTATTCCTTACTCTTCTTTTGTTCATCCTTTCCTCCCAATTCTTCCTCTATCCCTTCTCCATTTCCTTTCACTCCCTCATACTCCCTTACGTTCATCACTTCTGTCTTTCTTCTTCTACTTTAACCTTTCCTCCCTCGCCCCCGTAAATATTTTTTTTTAGTCAACCAAAGTATAATGAATGTGACGCGTGTGTGTAGGTCATCACTATGCCAGACAGAGTAATATTTCATATCAGTTTATCCGGTATGACTGAACCATATAAAGCTACACTTAACAAGAGAGATAGGGTAACTATAGTGTTCCTGTACAGTGAGTATCACTGACTTGTCTCAGCCATTGTTTTATAGAGGTCAGCTCATATACATTTTTGTATGTGTTTGTACACTCACGTGTTAACAACTTTCCAGTCATTCCTACATCTAGTCATCAATTGTACATGTTTACTATCAACACGTTCCTCCAAAGGAAGATAAATTGACTATCTTTGCCTCAAATATTTTCTCCTTTTCCTTTTCATTGATATTGGTCATGTCGTATATGTGTGTGTCTGTTTGAAGGTTTCAACATTCATGTGAGTTTTCTTTTGTGTGCCTCTACTCCATCCTTCTTCCCCTCCCATTCCAAAACTTCGTTTGGACCGCTAGGTTTGTGTGTGTGTGTGGGGGGGGGGGGGGTGCTGTACAACTATACACCTGTGTATCTCCCTCTATTTCTATCTCTATATTTACCCGTACATATAATAGTAAAATTTATTTTAAATCCATCTACAGTACTGTACACCTGTCTACCCAGCACTCTCTCTTCTTCCTTCCATAAACTATATTACTAAAAGGCTGCCATAATTATGTGTCACTTGGTGAGGCTCTCTCCTATTATCTTTCCTAATATATTTCTCACACATTGTATACCTTTTTTGTTTGTTTTTTCTCTCTCTCCCTCAACCAAATATAACAGAAACGCAAGTCTTGTTGGGATAATAAAACCAATCCTTCTTATCCTTCTTTTTTTCCTTCCTAACTTCCCTTGCATCATTCCTACTTTCATTTCCTACTCCATACCTTCCTTCATTATTTCCTTCCGACTTTCATTTCGTCCCTTCCGTCTTACATTCTTTCCTTCTTCCTTCCTTCTTTCATACCATCCTTCTCCCTCCTTAGTTCCAGCATTGCTTCCTTCACCCTGTCCCTATCTAAGGCAATGAGAATCATGAGTGAGGTGAAAACAACAAGTTAATGAAGGGGAAATCGAGTTCACAAGAAAGACATAATGAACACGTTAATTATGGAAGGAGAGGCAACACACACACACACACACACACACACACACACACACACACACACACACACACACACACACACACACACACACACACACGGAGAGGATGAACAAGAGGTAGAGAAAGGGAATATGAAAGCGAGGAAGAGAGAGTGAAAGTAATAGAGAAAGAGATAAGTTTCTAGAGGCAAGTAAAGTTAGAGAAACTAAAATGATGTTTCCTCCTCCTATTTCCACATTCCTCCCTCCTCCCTCCATTATTTCACATTCAATTAACGAAGTTTGTTCAGTGTAAGAACTACTAGTAATATTTCTTTTTTAATTAACTGTAAATATCATTAAGCGTAAGCATATTAAGTATAGCATAATTTTTTGGATAATTTTATTAAGGTGCATTCTTTTCAAATTGTTTGTGGAAATAATAAACAGCCAACCCGCTTATATATGTCTCAACCTTGTTCACTTACTATTTTATATTCAATTCTGAGAGAGAGAAAAAATAAAGATAGATAGGTACTAAAAATAATTGTGTGCAAATATATCCTACAATAGAGAGCTGCTTTGAACAACAGCTATAATGAACATGTGTACAATTAATGTTCATATTTTTACTCTTTACTTCCACCCTCTCTCCCCGTCATGCGTAGATTGCACAAGTTAGGCACGAGTAGAGAGAGAGAGAGAGAGAGAGAGAGAGAGAGAGAGAGAGAGAGAGAGAGAGAGAGACCTTGAGAATCTGTGAGTGCGATTACCCAAACACGCCACCGACTCTATACAACCAACGCCATCACTGCAGGGAGAAAAAGTTGTTGCCCTAACGAGGCTGTTTGTGACGAGATTACAGACGCTAGAACGACGACGAGTGGAGATGCCAAACATGGAGAGGTCATACCAGGAGAAAAATGATGAAAGAAGTATGTAAGGAGAACAGGAATGAATGAATATGGATATGAAGGAATAAACTATGAAAGAATGAAAGAAGTATGTAAGGAGAACAGGAATGAATGAATATGGATGTGAAGGAATAAACTATGAAAGAATGAAAGAAGTATGTGAGGAGAACAGGAATGAATGAATAAGGATGTGAAGGAATAAACTATGAAAGAAGTATGTAAGGAGAACAGGAATGAATAAATATGGATGTGAAGGAATAAACTATGAAAGAATGAAATGTTATAAGTGATTGAATGAAAATATGACGAATGGATAGATGGATGGATGATGGATAAATAACAGAATATTTAACTGAGTTCATGATGTCTAAATTGACAAACTGAAGAGTGAATGCATACCAGAGAAGGGGAAATTAAAATGAGTGAACGAAAGAAATCATGAATGTACGAATGAAAGAGAAAAAGTAAGAAATAATAAATGGATGTGTGACAAGAATGACTGAATAAATGGATGATGACTGAGGAAAGGATGAAAGGAAAGAAACAAGGTGGAGAGAGAAAGGTGGATGAAACAGAGGGGATAATTGGGATGAAATAAAAGAGGAGAGGCAAATGTAGGAGCAATGGGAGATAGGAACTTAATGGGTAGCAAATTGGGATAAAATTACAGAGAAAGGAGGGACTGGAGATATTTATATGACAGTAACTATAGTGTAAAAAAGAATGTGAGAAGGAAAGGGTGTGTAACGGAGATGGGAAAAAGAAGGGTAAAGAGAGAAAAAATTATACGTATATATATTACGAGAGAGAGAGAGAGAATTTAAAAGAAGAGAAAAAAGATTGAATGAGGAGAGAAAAAAATTAGGCGAAGGATATTATAAAGATGAAAATGATTGAGAATTAAAGCTAGAAAATTGAAGTGGAAAAGGCCAAAAGTCGATAAAAGATAGAGATATAAAGTAGCTGTGAGAGTGAGTGAAGGAGAGAGAGATAATGGTACAGATAAAAATACTGAGGAATGGTTCGTGTAAGGCAATTTAACCATTTACATAAACACCTACCACGTATGTACGCTTTACACACATGTACACCAACCGGCACACATTGTACATCTCACACTGACGTACATATCACACAGACTTTGTCCCTCGTTTGCATATCAGAATAGCTCTCTCTCCCTTTATCTCCTTTTCGTTCTCTTCCTCCCTCCATCTTTCTCTTATCTCCCTCTCATTTTTACTTTCTTCTTTCCTTACTTTTTTTATTCATCTCATCTTGCAGACACTGATATTGTGTTAAACAAGTATACATCCTTTATATGTAATTCTGTACTTGCCAACGCTATCCTAACCTTTACATAACCTTTGCTTGGCATTCACCTCCAGACTCAACTTTACACAAGGGAGACTAACAAACGAAAATAATAATCCATTTCTTTTCCAGCTTGTCCAGGGCCGAGGTGAATGTAAAGAGTGAGTGAGTGAGCATGACTGGACCCGCTGAGGTGAATGTGGAATGATTGTTGGACTGGCTGTGATCACATGAGCTTGAGTAATGTCCCTCTACGTCACTTGTTGTTGGGGAAAGATAGATTAGGCGTGGACTGACGTAGCAATACATAAGCAAATACATTTCTCGTACACCATATTTTTACCATATTTAAATTAAGGAAAATTTAGAGGCAATTGATCCCTCCAAATTTATGCCTAGAAACTGGCTACCTATAATTCTGGGATTTGATCAAGTATTCTTCTACACAGGAACTCAAAGTGATTTATTGATATTTTGACTGAGAGAAGAATACAAACATACTGAAAACATCATGATGGACGATCTGATAATGCAATACAAGATAAGAAATTAAAAAATCAGAAATATATCGTAGTATTTTTATCAACTTGTTAAACCTGCAGAATAAAAGATAAAGCAATACTAGATAAGAAAAAAATGTACAAATCAAAAGTATCCCGTAGTATTTTTATTAACTTGTCAAACCTGCAGAATAAAAGATAATACAATACAAGATAAGAAATGTAAAAATCAGAAATATATCGAAGTATTTTTATTAACTTGTCAAAACTGTACAACAAAAGATTAAAGAAATTCAGGAACGGTCGCGATAAATAAATCTTGTATCGAAGCGGCGCAGCATAAATCACAACTGCAAGGGTGTTCCCAACAGGTTTAAGGGGGTGCTGGTATAGGGGGACAGCTTGGTGGGGGTTTGGGGTGTGTGAGTAGGGGGACAGGCTTAGGAGGGGTTAGGGGGATGCGGGTGTAGGGGACAGGCTTGGTGAGGAGGCGGAGGGGGTTTGGGGTGTGTGGGAAAAGGGGGTCAGGCTTGGGGGGGAATAGAAAGCCTGTCCCCTATTCCTACACCCCTCTAACTCCCCCCCCAAGCCTGTCCCCCTATACCCGCACCCCCTCAAAGGAGTTACCTAATCTATCTCGGTTCTGGTGTAATATATTTTCTTTACTGTCTGACTTTATTACTTCTGGTTCTCTATCTAACTCCTGCTGTTCCCTGATCCTTATTCGTCTTCCTTTTCTTACACTAGTTTTGCATTTCATCTTTATCATGTTCTCCTATATATGTTGTTTGTTCGTTCTCTCTCATCTTTATCATTGTTATTACTTTTGTTATTATTATTATTATTATTATTATTATTATTATTGATCTTTGTACTCGTTATTTCTTGTCTCATGGATTTTTTTTGAATTTTATCTTTCCCACACTCTGTTTCTTTTCTTTAATGTTCTCTCTTTTTCTATTTTCATCAATTCATTTATATCTATTACACCTTCTTTTCTTTTTTATTATATTATATTATATTTATTTCTATTATATTATATTATATTTATTTCTATTATATCAATAATATTTATTATATTTATATCTACTATTATATCTATATCACCTACTCTTCCTTTACATAATCTTTCCTTATCTTCAACAACAAATCTTCCCATTTCCTTTTTAAACTTACTTGACCAGAATATAATCTTTTTTGGCATTTTCACCTTCTCACTTTCATTATCATCCTCTTCTTCCACTACACCCTTCCCTCTTGTCCTTCTCCCTCCCTCCTATTCCTCCTCTACCACACATCTTGTCCTTCTCTCCTCCCTCCTTTTCCTCCACTACACCTCTTGTTCTTTCCTTCCTCCCTCCTTTTCCTCCTCCACCACATATCTTGTCCTTCTCTCCTCCCTCCTATTCTCCTCCACTTTCTTCTTGTTCTTTCCTTCCTCTCTCGTTTTCCTCCTCCACTCTCTTCTTGTCCTTCTCTCCTCCCTCATTTTCCTCCTCCATTTTCTTCTTGTTCTTTCCTTCCTCCCTCCTTTTCCTCCTCCACTCTCTTCTTTTTTCCAGCATCAGACTATTCCTTTCTCTGGTCATTATCATCATCTTCATCATCTTCCCCTCTCCCTACTCCTCCTTCCTTCCTTCCTCCCTTCCTTTATCAATTTACGCTGCATCCAATAATTTCAGTGTCTCTCATTCCTTGCTTTCTTCCCCCCTCTCCCTCCTCCCTCGTCCGTTCCTCTGTAATCCCATGATCCCTTTCTTAATTAACTCCCTAACTCTTCTCCCTCCTCCTTCTAGCTCCTCTCTTTCTCTCTTCCTTTTCATTTAAAACTTTTTTTTTCTTTATTTCCTACTCTCACGTATTTGTTATTGCTTTATTTCAATTTTTTTTTTCCTAACTGTTTATTCATTTCTCTATCATTATCCTTCCACTCTTTTTTTTTTATCATGTTTCCTCTACCATCTCTCTCTTTCTCTTCCGTTGTATATTCTCCCTACTTCTTTCTTCTATATTTTTCATTCTCTGGATTGTCTTCTCTTATCATTCAATCTCCCTTTATTACACATTCTCTTTCGCCTTTTCTTCCATTCGCTGCTCTCATCTCATTTCCCACCTCTTCCTGTACTGTGCCTGCCATTCTTTATTATCATTCTGCCATCTCTTTTCCTACTTTTGTTGTTGTTGTTATTGATGTTGTTATTGTTGAATTTATTGATGTTGTTATTGTTGATGTTATTGATGTTGTTGTTGTTGTTGTTGTTGTTGTTGTATTTGTTGATTCACTTCTCTTTACTTTTCTTATTTGCCACATTTTTTTTTCAGTATTCTACTTATGTCATATATTCTCAACATTATCTTACAATTTTTTTTTTTTATCATCTCCCACCTCCTTATTTTATCTCATTCTCTTCCTCCACTTTGTCTATTTTCTCCTGCTCATTTCTTCTCTTTCTCCCCTCTCCTTCCCTGACTTCATTTAGTGTTATCATATATTTTTGTGTCCCTTATTCTTTTTTTGCTTCCTTGTTTCTCATTATCACCCTCTCTCCTCCATCATCCTCCCTCCCTTCTTCCTTCCCTCCCTCCCTCCTTCCCTCTCTTACCGTTCACCAAACTCTCTTAACTTCCGTCGACCTTCCTTACTCTCTCTCTCTCTCTCTCTCTCTCTCTCTCTCTCTCTCTCTCTCTCTCTCTCTCTCTCTCTCTCTCTCTCTCTCTCTCTCTCTCTCTCTCTCTCTCTCTCTCTCACCACTCCAGTTTGCTTTGCCTCCCTCTCCTTCCCTCCCACAACACTCTCTCTCAACCTCCCATCTCTCACTCTTATCCTCCCTCTCATACACACTCACATCCTCCCTCCAATACCACCTTCCTCCTCCTCACCACCACCCTCTGTCTGTCTTTCTCCCCCAATTTCTCCCCTTCCTTCCTTCACGCCCCCTCCCTCTATCATCCCCCTCCTCCCCCTCATTTTCTCCCCCCCGCCTACCTCCCTCCAGTAAAAACCCGTAGTAAAGGTGTAGTTTCACGTCCCCCCGGCTGCTGTGGTCTGGAGGAGGGAGATGCAGCCCTACTTTCATCCATTTTACCTCCAACCCACAACTCCTTTTTTTTCTGTTCAATCTATCATTATTATCTCTCCAGTCTATCTCTACCTTTTCTGTCTAGTCTATCATTCTTTTCTCTCCAGTCTATCTCTCCCTTTTCTCTCCAGACTATCTCCCTTTTCTCTCCAGACTATCTCCCTTTTCTCTTCAGTCTATCTCTCATTTCTCTCCAGACTAGCTCCCTTTTCTCTCCAGACTATCTCCCTTTTCTCTCCACCCTTCCTCATTTTTCCTCCACCCTTCCTCATTTTTCCTCCACCCTTCCCTCATTTTTCCTCCACCCCTCTCTCATTTCTCTCCACCCTTCCCTCATTTCTCTCCACCCTTTCCTCATTTTTCCTCCACCTTTCCCTCATTTTCCTCCAGCCTTTCCCTCTTTATTAATATGTTCACTTCCTCCTCATTTCATCCTTGCTTTCATCTTTTGTCCTTCACTTTCATTCATTTCCTTTTTGGCCTAAATCCATTTTCCTTTCCTTCTCTTTATTGGCATGAATTTTTTTGTCTTTGTCTTTTAATAATAATTCTACTAACCTTCCTTTCCTCTTGTCATTCCCTTCTCTCTTCCTTCATAATTGCCAGTCTGTCCTCCCAATCTCTCTCTCTCTCTCTCTCTCTCTCTCTCTCTCTCTCTCTCTCTCTCTCTCTCTCCTTTCCATCAATCTTCTATCTCAATTTCTTTACTTTCCTCATTACCTTCGTGCTCCACCATTATTCTCATTTATTTTTTTCCTTTTCCTCCTCCTCCTCCTTCCTTTCTTCTTGGTCCTCTTTATAAACTCACTTCTCTGTCTTTCCCTTCCTTCATTGTCTCTCATTTTTCATCTTTATTCTTCCTTCGTCTTCTCCCTCCTTTTCTTCCTATTCCCCTCTTCGCACGTTTTTTTTTTTTTATTTGTAATCCTTCCCTAAAACTTGTTCATTCCTCTTTATCTCTTTCCCTCTTTCCCTCTCCCTCTCCCTTTTCCTCCCTCCCTTCCTGATCTGTGGTCTATCCTCTCTCCTCCCCGCTCTTACTCTCTCCCGGTGAGATTTGCTGTATTTTTTCTCCCCTCTCTCGTTCACCCTTCTGTCCCTCTCGCTCACTTCTGCCAATCTCTCTCTCTCCCTCTCTCTCTCTCTCCCTCTCTACATATATATATATATATATATATATATATATATATATATATATATAGATATATATATATATATATATATATATATTATATATATTTATTCACTTATACTTTCACATTCCAATATAATTCTCTCCGTGCATTTTTTTTTCCCTCACCTCCCCCTTTCCGGGTCTCTCAGTCTCTTTCATCTCATCCTCTTTTCCATTCCCTTTCCTCTTCATATACCTCATATCTTTTTCATTCCATCCTTCCAACTTTCTTTTCCCAGTCCTGCTTGTGCTCACGCTCTCAGACCTGACTTTCCATTTCTCTTCCCTCTCCAATTACTACTACTCTCCCACCCCATCCCCCCACTCTTTCACTCTCGCCTCACCCTTTCTCTCTCTCACCCCTTTTCCCTGCCTCCTCTAACTTTCTCTAACTCTTCCTCACCTTTTTTCTTCATCTCTCTCTCTCTCTCTCTCTCTCTCTCTCTCTCTCTCTCTCTCTCTCTCTCTCTCTCTCTCTCTCTCTCTCTCTCTCTCTCTCTCTCTCTCTCTCTCTCTCTCTCTCCTCTCTCTCTCTCTCACTTTTCCTTACTAATTTCCTCTCTTCCTTCCTCTCCCATTCTCGTTCTCCTTGCATCTCATTCTCATATCTCTCTACCTATCAATCTTTACTACCTCTGCGTTACTCTTTCCTCATTATTCTACTCTCCTCCCTTTATCACTATTCCTTCCTTCCACCCACCTCCTCTTTTCGTCCTACTCATCCTCCTTTCTTATTTTTTTTATGAGAAAACTTATACCAGTTATTTTAAGCAACCCTATTCATTATCCTTCCTTCCTTCCTTCCTTCCTTCCTTCCTTCCTTCCTTCCTTCCTTCCTTCCTTCCTTCCTTCCTTCCTTCCTTCCTTCCCTCCTTCTTTTCAATCTTTCTACCTTCCATCCTTCCTTCCTTCCTATACCTTATCACTCCCACGACACATTTTTTCATCATACCATCAATCCATCATTCTATCCTTTTTTACCTTCCCACTGTTTTCCATTCGCTTATATACTTTCCCTGGACCCTCACCCTCTGCATAACCTCATTACGGCTGCCTCTCCCTAACTAAATATGTGTGTGTGTGTCCTTTGTCCCTCTTTCCTTGTTCCCTTTTTCCTTCTCTTTCGCTTCGTTTTTTTTCTTCTACTTCGCATCCATTTTCCTTCAACTTTACATCCTTTTTCCTTCGTCCTTCGCATATAATCTCTCTCTAGTTTCTCTTTCATTCCCTCCTTCTTTCCCTCTTTCCTAGTTTCCTTTTTCCTACTCCTTCGCATCTAATCTCTCTCTCTCTCTAGTCCTTCCTTCACTATCTCTCTCCTAATTTCCCTCTTACTGTAATTCCTTGTTTACTCCCTCTCGTCGCATGTCCTCAATCCTTCTCTTTTATTTCGCCCTCTTTTTTCCCCTCTCTATGTGCATCCTTTCCTCTCATCTTCTGTTCCTTTCATCCACCTCTTTCTGCATCCCAATTTAACCTTCTTTGCTTTCCCTCCCCTCTAGCAGTTTCTAGTAGTCTATCTATCTATTTATTTTTTTCTCTATCTATCTCTATCTCTCACTCTATATATCTCTCTCTATCTATATCTCTCTTTATCTATCTATATCTCTCTTTATCTATCTCTATATCTCTATCTATCTATATCTCTATCTCTCTATCTATCTATTTATCTGTCTGTCTGTCTGTCTGTGTCTGTCTGTGACACACACACACACACACACACATACAGTCTCCTAACCCATCATCCCACTTGCCAGAACTTTTAATCTCCTTGTTACTTTCTCTCTCCAGTATATATACGGCGTTAATACTCGAGAGAGAGAGAGAGAGAGAGGAGAGAGAGAGAGAGAGAGAGAGAGAGAGAGAGAGAGAGAGAGAGAGAGAGAGAGAAGAGAGAGAGAGAGAGAGAGAGAGAGAGAGAGAGGAGAGAGAGAGAGAGAGTAAACATGTGCAGGGGAAGGTGAGAAAAAGAAATGAGAATAAAATAGATATAAAAAATGAAAACAAAACAAAAATAAAGGGGTGAGACTTCTTTAACCTTGTTTCCTATACCGTTACATTGTTTTATTTTTGTATTTATTTTTTGTACATTTGTAACTTTGTAAAGATATGTTGTTTTCTGACACTCAAATAATTCCTTTTTCATCCCGTATTTATATTTTTAGAGTCCGCTTGTGTTTCTCTGCTTTCTCTTTTACCACGTTATCGAATTTTCCTATGATCCCCAACTATTATTTTTTCTCTCTCTCTTCCTTACCTTTATCAACTTCTGTTTTTCAATTTACAAATCTTTCAAGCTGAGTATGATTATTATTTTTTTTTTTTTTTTTTTTTTTTTTTTTGTTAATCTAACCTTCTGTCTCTTCGTTTAAATATAACAGTAACCAATTATCTTTTTACTTTGATCTAACTGTTTTCCCTCTGTTTGTGTTTTGTTTAACTTCTTTATTATTGACGTCTGTCTGTATGTGTCTAGTTGGTTGTCTATAATATCATATCTTTGTTATTCAATTGCTATATGTTTCCTCTTATAAAAAAGTATCATTATTTTTTTATATATATATCCATCCATCCATATTTCCGTACATCTAAATAAATGTCAGTCTATCTATATTTCCATCTATCCATCAGTCAGTCTGCCTGTCTATCAATCTATTTATATTTCCATCTATCCGTCAGTCAGTCTGCCTGTCTATCTTTCCATCTATCCGTCAGTCAGTCTGCTTGTCTATCTCTCTGTCTATCTCTTAATCTCCCTGTGTTTATCTTTCCTTGCCCCTAATCCACCGCAGTATTAACCCTCTCTCCCCTCAGAGCTTTACAAGTGTAGGTGTGACTAAATCCAGGCTACGTGTGTGGTGATATTACTCTCTTGGGAGATAATACCTCATCTTAGTTCCCCCAGACTCATCACTCGGGATTTGCACCTCAGAACGGTTTCCACTGAATGGGTTGACCGAGTATCTATACATTCTGAAAATATATTTAAGGAAATACGAAACTCAAGGAAACTTTACAATTGAAACATCATAATTATGTGATAGACTCTTAGAGGTGACTTTAATCACATCGTTTCTTTGTGAGGTTTTACTTTCCACAAATTAAACATGGTACTCGTGGAAACTTTATACGAGGCTCTGCTTCACACACTTGTATGAAGATGAAAATTATACTATAGTCCTTCTGCACTACAAGTCAAGGGATTACACTGACCTCTGTTGGCAGAGCACATTAATGTAGAATTTAACTGTACATACCACATTAATTTTTCAGTTATTATGTATTATTTACGTAATTTGTTATTATTTCCTTACCCTCACATTAATTAATAAATGAAAGAGGATACTGTAATCAGTTCTGTGTGTTTACTTTATAAAACGATCATGTTCATAATTATTTTTTTATAACTAGATTTTGAAACAATTAGTGAGATTGCAGTAAATTATATTTAGGCGAATTTTTGTTTCAAAACCAACTAATTGGCCAACCAATAACTGACCACCAATAATCTCTTTATCCATTTTTGACGTGACTTTTTATCTTTACAATATTTGTACATGTTTATATTATTTTTTTCACTTTGTCATATTAATTTAAATATTATATAATGTATTATGAAAATTCACTGAGTGTAATTCGTGTATATATTGGTGTACACGTGTATGTGTGATTTGCATGTATGAGACTGGGTTGTATGTTCGTGATAAACCGGTACACGTTTGTATAAATCTGTATTATGCAATTCATTTATTTACATTAACGCATAAGTGTTTGTATTTAAAGGTATATACAGTATATGAATAAGTATATAGTGTATACATACTTCCCCAACCCAGATCCTGTCCTTGCATGCCCCCTACTTCCCTCCCCCACCCACCGTACCCCCAGACCCCATAAGAGCGAGGGTTCATAAGCACTAAAACACTGGCTTAAGCCCCGGGATCCCTGTGAACAATTCTAGAGGACCCGACCCCTGCCACACACACACATACACACACACACACACACACACACAGAATACCGGAAGACCTAAAGGAGATTAAGAAAGTAAAGGAAGCGAGGGGAAAGAGGAGAGGGGAAGGGACAGAGAGAAATAGAGGAAGGGTTAATTGGAGGAGGAAAGTGGTAGAGGAGCAAAGAAACGATGGAAGAGAATAATGGAAAAAAGAAGAAAAAACAAAATAGAAAGGTGGATGAAAAGCAAGGCATGAATGTTTAGAAGATGGAGGAAGAGAATGGAAGAAGAAATGAGAAAGTGTTGACAAGGATACCTGGAAAGATGGACAATAGGGGAGAATTGGACGTGGGGGGAAGGAGAAGAATTGAGGAGAACTGGGAATGAGATAGAGAGAGAAGTAGAGTAGAGTAGACAGAGTAGAGTAGAGTAGTGTAGACTGGAGTGGAGTAGAGTAGAGTAGAGTAGAGTAGAGTAGAGTAGAGTAGAATAGAATAGAGTAGGGTAGAGTAGAGTAGAGTAGAATAGAGTAGACTGGAGTAGAGTAGAGTAGACTGGAGTAAGAAATGAAAAGTGATTGAGAATTAGGAGTGTGAGTTTCGAGTTGACAAGGTTTGGTTGGGAACGATAACCAGGGAACTTGAGATACGAGTAGAGGATGAGAGGGACTGCTGAGAGGGATGGAGTGAGAAATGATAAGGATGGCGTAGAACATAAAAAAGATAAGAGGAACGGGAAACGGATAATAAGAGAGGGTGATAAAGTCGAATGAAATAAAGTGAAGGTTAAAAGGGATAAAGTGGTAGTAAAGGGATTAGGAGTGCATGGGGTAATGAGAGTAACGAGAGAGATGGAGTGAGTGGGATTTTATGAGCCCTGGAGTGGCAGATGATGGAGTTCTCTCATTGGAACTGAAAACGCTGCTTGTGATTGACGAAAGAGGTGTGAGTGGGGGCGTGGTTGGAGTGGGAATTGAGGAGGAGGAGGAGGAGGAGGAGGAGGAGGAGGAGGTGGCAAAGGAAGGAGAGTCTCTTGAGTTCCCAGGATAGTCAAACTTGGATTCCTTGGCCTCCTCCTCCTCCTCCTCCTCCTCCTCCTCCTCCTCCTCCTCCTCCTCCTCCTCCTCCTCCTCCTCCTCCTCCTCCTCCTCCTCCTCCTCCTCCTCCTCCTCCTCCTCTTCCTCCTCTCGAAGTGACCTCTCTGCAGTTTTCTTTATCGTTCCTCTGAAAACGTTTTCTGTTTTCGCGTTATTTTTTATCTTTTTATCTGAGAGTTTAAAAAAGTACTTCTGCGCATTAATTTTTGTTATTCGTGTTGTTTTCTTTATTTTCATCTTCCTTACTCTTCATCCTAATTTAATTCCGCATATACTTCTCCCTTATTCGTCATTTTTTTCCTCATCTTGTTCCTCACACGCTACTCGTGCGCTGCCACACTTTCTCTGTTTGTCTGTCACTTTTTGTCATTCTGTCTACTGTATATATTATTACTCTCTCTCTCTCTCTCTCTCTCTCTCTCTCTCTCTCTCTCTCTCTCTCTCTCTCTCTCTCTCTCTCTCTCTCTCTCTCTCTCTCTCTCTCTCTCTCTCTCTCTCTCTCTCTCTCTCTCTCTCTCTCTCTCTCTCTCTCTCAACGTGGACGAAGGGTCGCGTGGTAAAAGAGCCCGTTACTATGAAAACTGTCAATACTCCACGTACTCTTATAAAATGTGACTTGGTGTGGCGTGGGTTCGACAGAGTGGAGCGATCGGTAATCGTTAACTCGTGTAGAGAAGGGAGGGAGGGACAGCATGGCGAAACACTAGAATGAAAAGCACGGATCGGGATGCGAGCGGGGGGACTGGAGGGGGAGGGGGGGGAGGAGGGGAAACGAACAGTGGGGATGGGAAACTGGGGCAGGAGGAGAGGAATGAAAAGAAGCTCATGCAGGGAAGTGTGAAAGTTGAATGGTGCCATGAGGTAAAGATGTGACAGGAGAATTAAATGATTGGAGTTATTATATATTTTAAGGCTTATGATTATATGCTTTTCGAAATTGTAAGTTTTATTTATCCCTCCGGGTATTTAAAAGCCTTGGCTCGTGTCTTGACATACACCCACTGAGCAGTAAACAGTGACATGCAAAGAAAAAAGGAAATAATTGAAAAGGTGCGGTGGAAGGAAATTGAAAGGAAGGTAGATTAATCCTGGACCCTGTATGTGAAATGGTACAGTACGAGATAGCGAAGTTAACACTGTTTTTTTTTTTTATTATAGATGATGTATGTATCTTTAATATTTCATATGATATGCTTTACTCTGGTTTTGTACATAAATCATAACCGGAAACAATGTAATAAACTGTAAAAGATCAAATTTGTTATGAGAAGTTGGTAAACTGCAACAAAATAAAAGGAAATTATGGACGAACGTAAAAGCATAATGTAATTTAAAGCGAAGGAAAAAGGAAATGTGAGAGTCAAAGAACTGAAACGAAGAGAAAAGAGGGTTGAAATTGTGAGTAAAGAACCGTGGAAACGGACGAAAGAGAAGGAAAGTTGAAATGTGGACCAAAAAGGGAAATAAAATGAAAAGACATAGTTGCGCTCAGAGAGAGAGAGAGAGAGAGAGAAATGCCAATAGTTTCTTTCCACTTTTAGAATATTAACAACAATCATCTCTTCTTTCTTTTCTTCTTATACCTCCTCCTATTCCCCATATTTCTTCTGGTCCTTGTCCTTTATCCTCCTGCTTCTCGTCCATCTCCGTTTTCTTCCTCCCTCTCTCTACTTCCAGTTTGTCTTTCTCCCCCTCGTACTCCATTTTCTCCAGTGCCTTCTTTTCTAACCCCAAGTCCAGTTCCATTCCAATTTTCCCCATCGATCCAATCTTTACATTTTCTGCCTCGTTCCTCCTTTCTTTCCTCCTCCACCTCCCTCCTCTCCATCATTCGGTTTTCACTCCCTAACTCCTCCCTATCTTTAACACTTCACGTCTCTCTTGTTCCCTGTTTTTTTCACTCACGACCTCAGCTTCCCACACTTCACCTACTACTGTAGTACCTCTCTCCTACTCCTGCCCGCCCTCCTCCACATCCTTCACCCTATGCCTTTCTCGTCCTCCTCCCTGTCTCATCATCCTTCTCTCTCTCTCTCTCTTTCTCTCTCTCTCTCTCTCTCTCTCTCTCTCATCCACTTCGCTCCAGCTGCCGTCCTTCTTTACAATGCTTTTAGCCGTGTGACTGTAGAGTGTCGCTGGCTCAGTTGCTCTCGCCACAGCTCACCCCCTCTGCAACAATTCGCCAGGGGGAAAAATTTTATGCATCGTTTTTGCGAGAGGGTGGCGCAGTGGAGGAGGAGGAGGAGGAGGAGGAGGAGGAGGAGGAGGAGGAGGAGGAGGAGGAACTAGAGGGTGTGGAGATAGGGAGAAGAAGAGGATCGTTGGGGTGAGGCAGGGAGATAAAGAGAAGGGACTGCGAGAGTGTATATTTTGTTAGGGTTTGCATACTAAAATGGGGAAGAGTCGTGTCTGAATGGGGAGAGTCGTAGAATATTATTATAGAGTTCTAGAATAGGGGAGGTATCAACACGGGGGAGGGGATATAGAAATGGGGAGAGTGGTAGAGTGAGGAGGATATCACAATGGGTATCAGGTATCAACAAAGAGGGGTTTCAGAAGTGCATGCATGGTTTTAGAAAGGGAGGGTTTTAAAAGAGGGAAAGTTTAAGAGTATTGGATGAGTTTTAAATAGGGAAAATGGTATAATGGGAAGAACATCAGAATGGGAGAAGCATCAGTATAGGGAGGATTTCAGACTTAGGAGAGCATCAGAATGAAAAACAAAAAAAACATAGGATCTGTGAAATTTGTAGACTAGGCATGGTTTTAAAGTGGGGAGAATCTAGACATAATATGATTGAGTGCTGGGGATTGGAGAGGACGAGAGGTACGTTGTGAGGAGGGATTTAAATGAGGATAGAGGATTCAAGGGGGAGCTCTGGGAGTTGGTAAGGCATGGAGGGAGGAAGGGAGGGAGGGAGGAGGGTTGGCAGAGATGAAGAGAAAGGATACAATGGACACAGAGACTGGGAATGAAGGAAGACCAAGGGTATAGCATCCTCGTACTGGGGGTGAGTGGAGGGGGGGGGGCAGGAGGAGAGAAATATGATGTATGAATTCTGAATGGAAATGAAGAAGAGGATTAATGGAAGAACTGTGTTATGAGATATTAGTAAAGGCGACACTACTGGGTCGTAATGATTGTCATGATGATAATAATGATGATGATGATGATGGCATAAATTTGGCTGTATCATTGAAGGCATTATATGAAATTACAGAAGAACTATAAACTAGAAAATAATAACTAGTTTTCGTTGTATCTAGATGTGTTGAATATATTAAGAGTTTAAATTGTACGGTAAATACTTTCAGATAATGAGGCACAATTCAGTCAACTATGTTTATACTTACATCAGCGAAAATAACTACTCGTATACATCCCCAGAGTTTATACTTGGCAGAAAAATGGACTTCCTTTTTATAATTATTGTTCCAGTGGAAAAATAATGCATGTCTATTCTTATTATAATGATTGACCCAGTGGAAAAATAATGCATGTCTATTTTCAGAACCTCCTCATAATGAATGGGTCTAAATTTGTGAGTGATATTTCAATTTTGACTGAGCCTGTAGCCCCAACATGAGTACCAGGTGCACGATGCCATACTCATCCATCCTTTTATTATTTCAGGATCTCCTCTCGTCATCTGGATCATGGCGACGGGTGAGTACATACATTATTTGCTTTATACAACTTTCGCTTTTTTTTCCATCATACGCAGCACTTATGTATCGTTTTTGATCATTGTATGCTGTTTGAATTGAGTTAGGCGTATTAGTAACCAGGAGGAAAGGCTCTTGTTCCACACTTACTATGATGTACGGTGATGTGATGTTGTTTTTACCCACCCAGGATATGAAAGAAGAGTTAAGTTCAAGCTATAGGTTTGTACTATGGTCTATACCGGAAGAATTAAATATACCAAACTCTAAAACGTGCCCTTTAGTAGTAACTTTTGTTGTCATATACACTTTATCGGGGAGGTTTGTTAATATATATATATATATATATTTGGGTGAGAAACTGAAGTAGTTATTATAAAGTACGTCCGTTTTACTGAGAGATGCGTAAGAGTAATCCCGTCTGGTGGGTCGATACGCAACTCAGATTCAGAAATAGTTTTTAAAGTTTATAAATGCCCGTAAGAGTCAGTATATATTGAACTCCATTTTCATGCCTCGGATTAATATTGCTAAGTTATTTTATTTTATTTTTTTTGTTTCAATCTGTGCACACTGTTATTGCTCTTCCTGGTGGGGGGTAGGTGGGAGGGGAGGAGGAGGAAGAGGAGGAGGAGGAGGAGGAGGAGGAAGAGGAGGAGGAGGAGGAGTTGCCGGTATTATGTTATTAATTATGTTGTTGTTGTTGCCGTAGTAGTTGTTGGTGTTATTGTTTTTGTTGATGTTGTTTTCGTTTGTTATATTTGTTGTTGATGAATGATGTGCCTGAGGTTGTCAATGTTGGTTTTGTTTTTAGTGATGTTTTTTGCTGTGGTTGCTGTCACTGTAGTTGTTTATAATGTGATTGTGTTTGTGGTTGTCAATGTTTGTCATGATGATCCTCCTGTTACGCCCACGTCATCACCAGCAAGTAGTGTCCAGTCATTGCAAAACTGTTTATGCATGATTCTTGGATGTTTGGTCTCAGCAAGCCAGATTGATTTAGTCAGTCTACCGGGACGGGCTAATCAGAGAGCCCGTGCACAACAATTCTAATTTGGGGAGCAAGTGATTAAAAAAAAATTGGATATTTGGTAAAAAAATACAACATTGGACTGAGCAAAATGTCAAGAGTGGGGTTCAGGGTAAAGATAAATAAAGTATCAGAGACACGAGACAAGGTATGTACAGTCGTGGTCAAAATTAGTGATCCATAAATAGGGGTAACTCACGTTAGAGTTTCACAGCATCCCTCTGTTCGTTAGCTGATAAACTTTCCAATAAATAGATTAAGTGCCATTTTTTAATTTACTACAAGCAGCTACACTCTACTTAAAAACAATAACATCATATGAAAACGTGAAAACATTAGATAGTAAGTAAATTATTTAAGATACCCATATGTGGATGATTATATATTATTGACCATGACTGTATCTAAGGGTTTATTAACTGCTATTCTTTACGACATGTTAGTAACGTTCCAATGGTTATTAACCTTGTATCGTACTCTGAACTTTAAAAGTCACCACTACAGCGTTGTATGACAAGAGGGGGAGGTCTGGCGTGTGTCTCTCAATGCTGCCGTAGCCTATGTATTCTGTAGAGCTTCTGTTATGATTTAGGATTAAAGAAATGTGCTGGAATGGATTTCAATCCGAGGCAATCTGTGACGCCAAAAATATTTTATTTGACGTTGGATTGAAGTGCAGCCCATTCCTATTTTTATGTAGGAAGGACTCACAAGTTCTCTTATAGTGCGGTTGTACTTTGTTGAAAACTTAAAGGGAAGAACTTTCTGTTAAAAATTAGCATGTGTACTCTGGTACATTTAGATGTATGTATTTGGTATATAGTTGTTTATTTACGTATATAAATTATTGTATCCATTTTCTGTATATGCCTATATAGGAATGCAGACAATTAATATACCGAACGAATTTTCGCTAGCTAAACCCTGCAGTATTACACACACACACACAGACACACACACACACACACACACACACACACACACACACACACACACACACACACCTCTTAAAATATGGCTCCTCGTACACAAACACTCAGACTGACTCATGCCTCCAATTTATCAGTAATATTTCTGATGGGCGCCACGTGTATCCCTGGAGCCCCCATCAGAACCCACTCCAAGACTTGATAGCACCTCCGGAACCCCAAATGGAAAACCCTCAACCTCTTCTTCTCAGACCCACTTGCCCTTTTCCCTGTCGTTTTTTTTATCCTCCCTACGAATTTTCCAAGATGGTCTACGTTTTCTGGGTCGTCTGGTGTATGGTCTTGTGGGAATGAATGGGTTTGTTGTTAGTGATGTTTTTTAATAGGGTTTGTGTGGGTTTTTGAGTGGGTTTAATGTGGTTAGATGGGATTAAAATTGCGATTGTTATTGTTGCATTGTTATATTTTTTTTTTATTAAACATAATTTGTACTATAATAGTAATTGTTGATTTTTTAGAATTACTGTTATGTTTTCATCGTTATCATTCAATATTATTATTATTATTATCATCATTATTTTTATTTTTATCATTATTTTTGTTTTGTTGTTATTTTCATTGTTGTTGATGGTGGTGGTATTGTTGGTGACATTATTACCATGATTAGCAGATTTCTGTAGGTGAGATTATGTGTTAAAGAACTTATGACAGAGATAGTTTCCATTATAAAAAGTGTTTCTGAACTGAACAATATATATATATATATATATATATATATATATATATATATATATATATATATATATATATATATATATATATATATATATATATATATATATATATACATATACATATACATATATATATATACTATAATGGATGTTGATGGCCAGATGTATCGAAGGTCCTATAGGAACTCCCCTAACTCCAATGGTATATTGCTCCCATCCTTGTGATAAATGTATATTTTATATGCGTCATCACCCGAAGAAAAGGAAAAAGCTATGGGTATACTCCTGGGAAATGGAGATCTGTCGGGGGGATGGGGGAAGGGGTCTCAGGTTCAATCACCCTCTAATATAACGTGACTCTCTTCTCATACTTTTTGGCACTGAAAATCTCTGAGTATCATTTGATCGTCATATGCTGCTAACATTAATAATAACTTCAACAGGAAACCCTATTGAATGTCAATGTCAAGGTGTTTCCAGTAGTGGTTTTGCCGGCTGTAGATGAATGAAAATATTTGGTAGCGAATTTTAATAAAGGAAGAATATTATTTAAATTCTTACTTGACTAACATAAGCAAAAATTCTCAAACACTATGACAACAGTTCATTTCTTCGCATGCCTTACCTTTTCAACCAGCAGAAGCCAATTGAAGAATTAGAAAGATATACTATCACTTTGGATAATGGGATAATCATGTGACATTCCAAATTGTCTGTCACTCATCGAAGTACCTATGTGATTAAAAACACGAGCCGTTTACTGTGTGTTTTTTAAATGTTTAATGGCTTATTGAACTTAGGTTAAACTAACTAACATTGTCAGAAAAATTTGCCTTCGATAAATAAGATCATCCTGAGTTGGTTGGGGAAAATTGCAAACTCGTCAGCCGTTTTTCAAGGGTTAATGAAACTTCCCTAATGGAACGATCCAGTTTTGCAGTGGACTATAAAACGTGCTGCGTTCGCTGCTCGTTCATCTCACTATATAGGGTAGAAGTGGGAGTGTTGGATATTGATAGGAGTGCGGGATTTCATCGAGGTACTGGAGGCTACAGATTCCTCCATACTGCGCCACAAAACAGTAGGAATGCTGAGGGAGTCTCGCTGTAGCATAATTTGGAGGAATCGGTGACATCCACTTCGTCCACTGCATATACATCTCTTACTTATATTTGCCACTTTCATAACATCTCGAACTGAAAAGATATAATAATTCATCCTTCTCTCATTCTCACACGGCTTACATCCATCACTCCCTCATTTGGTACGATCTCACACCTATCCTCGTAATTAATGTCCCATCCCACGTGTTCCCTCCAAACACTCCCTAGCCTACAGCCCCATACACACCTCTCCTTCTCTTTTCAATTCCCTTTCTACTCCCTCACCTCTCCTTCTCTTTTCAATTCCCTTTCTACTCCCTCCTCCTACTTATATCCTTATATTTACAATCTCTTCCTTATTAATCCCCCATTCAGTTCCCTCACTCGGTTCCTACCTCATACCACCCGCCTCCTCATGTATCATATGTGCATAAAAAACAGATGGAGGTCCGAACAGAAATGGGGCCAAATAAAGGGAGGGGAGTCATTCGGGAAGACGCGTAAACAGTGAACCCGAGGAAGGAGTAAGAGAGGAGTAAGGAGGGAGTAAGGCTGAGAAAATAAAAGGAATGAAGTAGGAGTAAAACGGAGAGAGAGGAGAATGAATAAGATGAAAAAGAGAGAAAAGAAATGGATAAAAGTTGGAAAGAATGGCAGTACAATGAGAAGCATAAAAGGGTCAGAAATTGAGAAAAAAGGATAAAAAAATAAACGAGGGAAGGCGAAAAGAAAGTGAAGGTGGAAAAGTAAGAGAAATAAAGAGAAAGTGCGTACATATAATGGATGGAAGAATTGAGAATCGAAGAGAGGGAGGTGAGGGGTGAAAGAGTGATAAAAAAAAAGGAAGGAAAGGAAGGAGATAAAAGCGAAAAGAGGGGAAGGCAGAGGTGAGGAGGGGAGAAGGAAGAGTGAGAAGGGAAAGGGAATAAAAGGGAGGAGTAATGAGAGAGGAGGGGCGAGAAAAGAGTGAGGAGAACAGAGGAGGAGAAGAGAGAGGAGAGAGGGAGGCTGAAATCGGTATAAGGTTAGCTAGCAGAGACAAACAGAAGTGGTAGCAAGGGACGACACGAAAGGAAGAATTGTGGCTGACAAGGGAAGGAGAGGATAACCCTTGATTAGATAGAAGTGAGAGAGAGAGAGAGAGAGAGAGAGAGAGAGAGAGAGAGAGAGAGAGAGAGAGAGAGAGAGAGAGAGACAGAGAGACAGAGACAGAGAAAAACATTGAGAAAACAAAAAAATAGATTAATGGGAAAGAATGAGAGATAGAATTAAGTAGAGGCAGAGAGAAACTAGACGAGAAAAACCACCAGACTATGTATGGCATTGACCCTTCATATATAACAAATCAAATTACCCATGAAAATATCAGCACCAATTTAATTATGATTTTTGCTCGACGGGTAATTACGAGTCTTATAATAATTGCAGTTAATCGCGTTATTAGCACTATTATTAGCCATCATAATTAGACAAAGCAAGATTCACCTTCGCTTCCCCTCGCTAAAGTATTTGCTGAACAGTTTTGCCAGCTGGGAACTCTGAGTGGAAAAAAAAAAAGTGTACAATAACATTACCTCTTTTTTGTTGTGGTGGTAATTTATTCCAGCTGCTGATGTGTTGTGATCATTTTATCTATTTTACTAATGAATGGATTATAAGTTATGTGATCTATTTTTTATTAATGTTATCGATTGTCATTATAATTATATATTATTGTTATTTTTTGCTATGGTTATTGTTTGCTGGATTTTGTTATGAGATCTTTTTGATTAATGTTATTGATCGTCATTATATTATATTATTTTTAGTTTTTGCTATTGTTATGGTTTGCAGTATTTTGTATGTGATGATACGAAGCAAATTTGCACATTTAATTTTGCCTATGCTTTCAGAAAATTCCACTCTATAGGGAAGATCCGCTCATAGATATATTTACATACAGCTGTTAAGACGAAACCATCAATGAGGATTATATTTTGGTTATACTGTACCCAACTCTCACTGCTGGGTAAGATATTTTGTGGGTAGGTCGTGGGGCGGATTAATTAGGGAGGATTAAGGGTGAAAAAATGAGTTGGGAAGGGAAAAGTATAGATGACGAATAAGTGAGGGAGGGAAGGGGAAGGGGACATTAGGGAGGAATGAGGTGGGAATACAAATGGAATAAAAAAAAGTGAGTGAGGGAAATAGACATGAGTGGAAAACAGGAAAAAGCTTAATAGAAGAGGGACAAACAGAAAGGTGAAAAGAGTGGGAGGAAGGGGTAAAAAATGAGGAGGAAAGATGCGTCAAGAAGGAAAAAATGAGGAGGAAAGATGCGTCAAGAAGGAAAAAATGAGGAGGAAAGATGCGTCAAGAAGGAAAATGAAATGCGTAGAAGATGAGGGAAGAGAAGAAAGAGTAAAACTAATGTAAAGGTGAGGGTTGAGGCACGAGTGAGGAAGTAAGGGGAGTACAGCCTGCTTGAGCGTCCTGGGAAGCGTAATTTTGCCTTTTGTGGCCGCGGAGGGACTGGGAGTAATCACTGGAATTAAAATTTTTCCCAGGATGAACTACCTAATTTGAAAAGGAAGAATGCCCAGGAAGGGGGTAGGTAAGATGAGTGGGGGAGGGGGAGAGAGAAATGGGAGTGAGGGACAGGGGATGGAGGGGGAAGGGAGAAGGGAAAGGGAGGGATAGACAGGAGGAAAGGGTATGGGATGGGGAGATGAACCAGAGGGAAAGGTTAGAAGAGAAAGGAATATGGAGGAGAGAGAGCGAATAAGTGGAGAGAGAAGAGAAAATAAAGGAGGTAAACGGTGTAGATTTTGTGGGAAGGGATGGAGTGAGGGATG
>JAWZYT010007405.1:20000-26947 GCA_034508575.1 Petrolisthes manimaculis | reverse complement strand
TGACCATTACCTGTGAGTCCATCCATCAGTTGGTGGTCAGAATGGAGGTGTGTGACATCCACTAATGACCACACATTATCCCACACACTCCATCCACTCTCTCTCTCTCTCTCACTCTCTCTCTCTCTCTCTCTCTCTCTCTCTCTCTCCTCTCTTCTCTCTCCTCTCTCTCTCTCCTCTCTCTGCTCCTCTCTCTCTCTCTCTCTCTCTCTCTACCACCACCACCCACCAACAACACTACCACTACCACTACCACTACCACCACCCACACCACTACCATCTCAGCCACTACCACCAACTCCTTAAATAGCTGCTCAAAAGACAATCGTTTTAATTGGTGGAGACTGGGTGGAACAGAAGGTGGGTGTGTTGCCTTTCAACCAGCAAAAACACTGATGGATCGTGTGTAGAGGGACGGAGGCAGGGAGTGTGGGTGGGATGCAGAGAAGAAAGACTGAGTGAATGAGTGAGGAGGCTGGGATGTAGAGAAGAAAGAGTGAGTGAATGAGTGAGGAGGGTGGGATGGAGAGAAGAAAGAGTGAGTGAAATGAGTGAGGAGGGTGGGATGGAGAGAAGAAAGAGTGAGTGAACTGAGTGAGGAGGGTGGGATGGAGAGAAGAAAGAGTGAGTGAGCGAGTGAATGGGTAAGGTGGTCTGTCTGGGATGTAGAGGAAGAAAGAAAGAGTGAGTGAGTGAATGAGGAGTTAGAAAAGGGTATAGAGGGGAGGGGGAGTATACAAAAAAGAGGAAGAAAGTCAAGGAAGTGAAGCGGGAAGAAGCAAAACGTGACGACAACAGAGGGACGAGAAGGGAAGCGAGGGAGAGATGAAAGGCGGTGAGAGAGAGGGGGGAGGGGTACGTGAGTGAGAGAAAGAGAGAGAATGAGAGGTGGGTGAGGTATGTACGTGAGTGAGAGAAAAAAAAGAGAGTGGTGGGGGAGGGGGGTGAGAGAGATGAGAAGTGGGGGAGGGGGGAGGTAGGTGAGAGAGAGAGAGAGAGAGAGAGGAGATGGAGAGAGAGAGAGAGAGAGAGAGGAGAGAGAGAGAGAGAGAGAGAGAGAGAATGAAGGAGTTAAGTTCGTGGCATGGGTCAGGAGGGAAGCAGAAGACTCCACTTGTTCATACACGATCACAGGGTTCTTAACTAATGATACCTTGGTAAATTTTTGAAAGGAATTAGCTGCTCCACATTTACATACACAATAACAACAACAACAACAACAATATCTATAATCACAACAACAACAATAACTATAATAACAACAATAACAACAACAGCAATAACAAACAACAGCAACAACAACAATAACAACAACAGCAGCAACAACAACAACAATAACAACAAATAACAACAGCAGCAACAATAACAACAACAATCACCTATACTTCCCTCCCTCTTGATAACAGAATTAAGACATTATTTTATTTACCTCGACTTTCTTTCTATATATAGTTGGAACACACCCATAGTTCCCCAAGTGTCGGGCGGACATGAGAGAGACCGCACGCATACATACACACACAGACACACAGACCTGAAATGCCACTGATGTTTTGTTTGTTTACACACACACACACACACACACACACACACACAAGGGCGCCACCGCTGCCAAGTCAACTTAGACAGATCAACAAACAACACGACCACACAAAATGTACGCTACGAAAAACTACACATAGTAGACAATCACAAGGGCACCTCACACACACACACACACACACCACAGAGTTTATACATACACACACACACACACACACACAGAGTTATACATACACATATATGCATTTATTACATAGTTATAGGAGGGGGGAGGGAGGAGGGAGAGAAGGTGGGGATAAATGAGAGAGAGGAGGAGGAGTACATAAGGGAGAGGAGGAGGAGGGGTGTGGGGGAGGGTAGATGAGGGGTGGTAAAATGGGTGTCCACTTGCATAGACACGTTGGTAAACATTGTCCCCCTCTCCCCCCCCCCCTTCTCGCTTCGCCTCTTTCCTCTCCCCTCACTTCACCCCTCTTCACTTAACCAAAATCTTATAACAAAATATATATATATTCTCAACACTTCATTTATTTATAACGTAACTATAGGAATGACTAGTGAAGGGGATAGTAGTAGTTGTTGTTGTTGTGGTGGTGGTTATAGTACTATTAGTTGTTGTATTTATTGTAGTAGTTAGTAATAGTAGTGGTAGTGGTGGTTAGTAGTAGTAGTAGTAGTAGTAGTGGTGGTGGTTATAGTAGTAGTAAGTAGTGGTAATGACACATGTAGTAATAGTAGTAGTAGTAGTTGTAGTAGTAGTAGTGGTAGTGACACATCTAGTAGTAGTAGTAGTAGTATAGTAGTATAGTAGTAGTAGTAGTAGTAGTTATATAGTAGTAGTAGTAGTAGTAAGATCAAGAGGCTTGGGTATAAGATAAGACAGTGAAGGTAGTAGTGAGTGTTAAACTGGTTCTATGTAATTGTAGCTCTGTTTAAATGATGGTGGACTGACAACCCAGTCTGGTCTGGAAACTTTGGTCACAATCCACACTCAACCCTTATTCTCATCACCCCTCTCTACTTCCCTATATACAACACACACAACACACACGTCTCTCTGTCACTCCTCCTCACTCTCTCTCTCTCTCTCTCTCTCTCCTCTCTCTCTCTCTCTCTCTCTCTCTCTCATCTCTCTCTCTCAGACACACACACACACACTCGAACTCATTTTCTCTCTCTCTCTCTCTACACATACACATACACACACACACACATCTCTCTCTCTCTGTAATCTCCCCCCCCCTCTCTCTCTATATCTTTCACACACACACACACACACACACCAAATCCCATACCCTACAAAGTATTGACTGGAGTGTGTGGGTATAGACAGGTGTTGTTGTGGAATTCTATAAGTAAACATTAATACAAGATGGATCAATCAATAATTCACACAGGTTCCTATATTAGACTTTAAGAGTTTTTTCACACATTGTTATCACTTGCAATCTGTGGGGAAGGTGGTAGTGGTAGTGGTGGTAGTGGTGGTTGATTGTTGATGGTGTAGTGGTAGTGGTGGTTGATTGGTGATGGTGGTTGTAGTAGTGGTAGTGTGGAGATGGTGGTGGTGGTGATGGTGGTGATTGGGGCAGGTGAAGCTAAGAATTTTTATATTTTTCTTATTTATTCTTTGTTTTGTTTACTTATCTATGACATGCACCATAATATAGCCTGGCGTCAGACAATAAATTGGAAACACAACATGAAAGAAAGGTTGACTGAATCCAGGACACACACACACAAAAACACTCTCTCTCTCACTTTTGTTACATTGGAGTGCCATGATTCCTCCAAAGTATAATTGTATGCCAGGAAACAGAATATATGAAAAAAAAAAATAATGGTGTTCTGTTGCTTGGAATAGTTTGGAGGAATCAGTTATTGCTTCATAAAATATACCAGCTCAAACTACCTTATTTTATGTGTGTTGTGTGTGTGTGTGTGTGTGTGTGTGTGTGTGTGTGTGTGTGTGTGTCATGACCGCAACTGTACATGTATATCATCTACTTTTCTATAGTTTTCAACATTAAAAATATTTCCTCATCTCTTTCTACATTATTTTTAGCTTCCAGTTTTTTTTATAATACCCAATTTAGTTTATTTTATATTATCTCTATATTTTCTATTTATTTCTTTGCTATCTTTAATATTATATCTTTATTTTCTATTTATTTATTTACTATCTTAAATATTATCTCTTTATTTTCTATTTATTTCTTTACTATCTTTAATATTATCTTTTATTTTGTTTATCTCTTTACCAGTATAATTATTTTCTCTATATTTTATTTATTCATTTACAGTCTTTTAATATTATCTCTCATTTTCTATTTATTTCTTTACTATCTTTAATAGTATCTTTTTTTATTCTATTAATCTCTTTATCTCTTACTTTCTATTTATTTCTTTACTATCTTTAATATAAATCTGTTTAATTCTATTTATTCTCTCTACCATCTTTAATTAATATTATCTTTTTTATTCTATTAATAATCTTTACCAGTATAATTATTATCTCTTACTTTATATTGATTTCTGTACCGTCTTTAATATAATCTCTTTTTATTGTATTAATCTCTGTGAAATCTTCGTCTTACAAGAAGTGAGTTTGAGCCTGAGGATAATTGGTGCAAGTCTGGATTGAAACCTGTTCATAGTGTTGTTTAAAACTTTCCACATGTTCCATTTAATAATCATAAAGACCCACGTGATGTTGTCAGAAAATTGGAGGTTGGAGAATGGAGAGTGCTTCAAATATGGCCACGAAACACCACCCCGTATTGAAGGAGGTTGTTTTCGTGGCACAGTCAGGAGGAATCAGAAGCCACCGACCGAGTCTCATATACGATCACAGGGTCCTATACAGTGTTGGTGGTGAATCTGGTGCAACTGATTCCTCCTAAACTATTCCATTCAACAGATCACCATTATTTTCTATTCATATGGTCCTGTTTCCCTGGCATACTTTGGAGGAATCAAGATGCACTAATGTACCAAAATATACTCTTTCCTTAATTAATGGTAGTCATCCCGTATTTATGAAAGTAAAGTTCATTCTCTTTATATAGCTTCATAATCTTTCCCTGCTCATTTTAATTCCATTTAAGACACTAAAAACCTATCCTATCCTATCCTATCTTAGAAGTAAAGAATAAGTAAATATTTAACCAGAGAACAGAATAATACTGCCTCCTCTCCTCTCCTCTCCTAACCTAACCGAACCTATTTATCCTATCCTATCTATTCTATTCTATCCTATCCTATCCTATTCTATTTTATTTCTATCCTATTCTATTGAGAAGTAAAGAATAAGTAAATATTTAACCAGAGAGCAGAATAATACCAGCAGACGTGAAGCGATATCAAAATGTTGGTGCCGAGAGACTAAAGACAAGGAGCAGAGTGGCGCAGTGGAAGCGTGCTGGGCCCATAACCCAGAGGTCCGTAGATCGAAACTACGCTCTGCTACGGAAACTATTTTTATTTTTGTATTTTTTATTTTTTATTTATTATTATTATTATTATTAGGGAAAACTACACCCAAAGTATCTCCTGCTTTTATTTATTTATTTATTTATATATTTTTTTCTGACCACTTTGAGAAAAACCAGAATGTAACCTTCACTATACTCCAGCTTTCTCCTGAACTATAACTATTGAATTGAAGGGGTATAAGTGTCTCCCGTTCTCCCTGTTCCAACATTCCCTCCCTTACTCGACCCAGCCCTCCCCCTGTCCCTCATGTTTCTCTCCTTTACATACTCTTCCACTCTGTTTCTGCCATCTAACTAATGTACAGCCACACTCATATAAGCTCCACCAATACTTTCCTTCCATCGTACAAATAAATCCAGTATCATATCAAAATATAATCATACAACAACACCTTTCGTCACTCAAACAACCCCCTCAATTATTATTATTATTATGAAGTGCTGCAAAATCATACATACACGTGTTGTTCTTTTATTACCAAGATATTTACTAGGATGGAGGGAAAGTGTTGGTGGATATTGTTTTGTTTATGAGCGTCGGGTGTTTTACTGCTCAGATTAATTCTCATGCCAGCAGGACTCACTTTTCGTACCGATATTCTGACGTGACAAATATATGGGATAATCTGTGATATAATTATTGTGTACAATATATTTAGTTTACTATATGAGGAGTAGGTTGGTTATATCTGTATTGAGATAATATTACAACATTACTATTGGCTCAAACCTAATATATATGTAAATATAAATGAAACCAACTGAAATGAAACCAGTACTGTATTTATTTACTGTATTGATAAACAGTTCCACACACGACCAGAGAAAAATTATTGCTGGTTAATATAATATATATATATATATCGGTATATATATCATAGTGGTTGTTTTATCTTTCGGGGTGAACTTCAATATGTGTCTGGGAGCCACACACCATCTGGCTGTTGGACCAGATCTGGATTAGCACAGTCACTGCGTGTCAGCAGGTGTAAAGATGATTTTTGGTGAATATTTTTATTAATGTGGGAATAATGTGACCGTTTTTTTTTTTTTTTTTTTTTTTTTTTTTTTCCAACATGGACGACTTAATAAGGAAACTGTTTTGTTGTTAAATTGGAAGTCTACTGATTCCTGTTAACTAGACGCCCTCAATGGTACTTCATAGGGAATGTGTTTCATGCAGAGTTTGAAGGAGGAATCACAACACCTTCCAATTCACCAATAAAAAAAATCACAAACAGACTTTCCAATTCACAAAAAAAAAAAAAAAAAATCACACCTTGCAATTCACCAACGAAAACATCACAGACTTTCCATTTTCACAAAACACACACACACACACACACACACACACACACACACACACACACACACACACACACACACACACACACACACACCACACACACACACACACACACCTTCCAATTCACAAAAAAAAAAAAAAAAATCACACACCTTCCAAATTCACAAAAAAAAAAAAAAAAAAAAAACACGCACATACACACAGACCTTCAAATTCATCAACCCGAGAATCTCCCCTTAACATTGATCACTTTCTAAACTCATTTTGGTATATAAGCAACAACAACAACAACAACAACAACAACAACAACAACAGTAACAGCAGCCAAAGATTACTATCGAGTTTGTGGGGTGGGTAGATCAGGTTTGACTGTGTGTGTGTGTGTGTGTGTGTGTGTGTTTTAAGGGGGTGCGGGAATAGGGGGACAGGCTTTGGGGGTTTAAGGGTTTTGGGGGGATGTAGGAGTAGGGGGACAGGCTTTGGGCGGGTTATTAGGGGTGTGTGGGAATAGGACACAGGCTTTCTACCCACCCCAAGCCTGTCCCCCTATTCTCACACACCCCAAGCCTGTCCCCTACTCCCGCACCCCCTTTACCTCGTGTATG
>JAWZYT010007405.1:0-17500 GCA_034508575.1 Petrolisthes manimaculis | reverse complement strand
TTACTTAACTCTAAATATGTGAGTAGTAGTATTGTTATTAGTGTTGTTGTTATTATTATCGTTGTTGTTTTTTATTATTATTGTTGTTATTATTGTTGTTGTTTTTATTATTGTTGTTATTATTATTGTTGTTATTATTATTGTTATTGTTATTATTATTGTTATTATTATCATTATTGTTAATATTATTAGTAGTAGTATTACTATTATTATTATTAATGTACCAAAAGTGTATTACAACCACATCTCCCCTCCCCTCCCTTTTAACACATCTGTCACATACATACATACATACACACATATAGTACATACATACATACATAAAGTACATTCATTGCCAAGGCTCGCTACAATAGCTTAGGAAATAACGAAACCAATTGAGAGGAAGGAAGTGTATACATGGAAGATGAGGTTTGTGTTATGTATTCTGTCCCTCCCTCGCTACACACACACACACACACACACACGCACGCACGCACGCACGCACACACACACACACACACACACACACACACACACACACACACACACACACACACACACACACACAGATTAGAACACACATATATAGATAGATAGATAATAGAGAGATAGGGTGTTCTATTGATCACACACACACACAGAGAAAGAGATAGAGAGGAGGGGGAAGTGTGTGTGTGTGAGAGAGAGAGAAAAGGGGATGTTTGACTGGTGGTGGGAAGAGAAAAAGGGACAATAGAATGAGAGAATGGACTTGTAATGTGGTTGGGCCAGAGAGAGAGAGAGAGAGAGAGAGGTAGTGGGTGTGTGTGTGTGTAGGGGGAAGAGGGACTCACTCAATCTAAGAGGAATTGTTATCCTACCTATCTGTGTGTCTATCTCTGTCACTGGTATTCGGTTCACGCACGGTTTCTCTCTCTCTCTCTCTCTCTCTCTCTGTGTGTGTGTGTGTGTGTACCTTCCTTTGTCATCCTTCTCTCTGTCTCCATTCAAGTCTCTTGTTTCATTTCATGCTCCAATTTTAATGTTATACTATTTGCTCTCTCTCTCTCTCTCTCTGTCTGTCTGTCTTTGTCTGCCATTACTCGTGTCTGCTGTCTGTCCCTTCCACCATTGCGGGTTGAGTAGTGTAGCTGTCACTTCAAGTCCTCCTCTGACCTTTGTCCCTGCCTATTCAATATACAACTCTCATTCCAACCCCACCCAACCTCCCGTTCATCTCTCCTCTGTCCTCAACACGGTATACTAAATTTAGTCTTAAAGAGAGTACCGGTAATAATAATAATAATTGGTGAATTGGATGGTCTCTCGAATCCTAAAAACTATGCCACGAAGCAGATCCCTCTTTAAAAAACACATTGAGGTCGTCTTCTTCCAAACTACGAAACATATTCCTTATTAAGTTTAAATACCATTATAGTCGTAAATATGGTGGCATAATTTGGGGGAATCACAGACCATCTAATTCACCAACAAGAGAATCTCCCCTTAAGCGGGTCATTAATTAATACACTTTTGGTACACATTGGAGCGTTTATAGATTTGAAGTGTGTATTTGTGTGTGTGTGTCATGTTCTATATTTAATAATGTGTGTTTGTGTGTGTGTGTGTGTGCTTTATATAATCATCCATAACTGTACTTACCTTGTCATTCCCTCCCCGCCCCCTTCCTCCACAACAACAACAACAACAACAGGCTGATGAGTGTGGTGTGTGTGGGGCAGTAGGGCGGAGTAGTGACCGTAGCCCCGCCCACCTCCACTCCGGTCCAGCCCTGCCCCTTCTGCTGGTGGGTGCCTGGGCTTCCCAACGCTGTGAGACCAGACCCTACGGCATGTTCCTCACAAGACACCTACTCTTCAGGTAATGTACACACACACACACACACATAGATTATTACACATTGGTTTATAGTACATACATAACCCCTTAAAATATTGTTCGTAATAAGCATTCATTCATTCATGGCAAGGAAAGATAGGACCCGAAACTGCTTCGAACTCATAATAACACCTCGTACGAATTGAATAACAAAACCTTTTACTGATTCGAAATGATAAAAACAACTCAATACGAATAGAATAACAAAACCTTTTACTGTTTCGAAATGATAAAAACAACTCAATACGAATAGAATAACAAAACCTTTCACTGCTTCGAAATGATAAAAACAGCTCGTACGAATAAAATAACAAAACCTTTCACTGCTTCGAAACATGCCAACAAGTCCAAACTCCAAGATGTTTTGTGAATACCTACCCAGATCAAAACAAATTCTGTTGCTGTGAGTAGTTTGGAGGAATCAGTTGCTCCAGATTTACCATGAACAGTGACTCATATAATAACTGTACTGTATTAATTTTGATAGCTTAATTAAGGGGGTGTGGGGGTAGGGGACAGGCTTGGGGGTTTGGGGGGGGATGCGAAAGTAGGGAGACAGGCTTGGGGGGGTTAGGGGAGATGCAGGAATAGGGGACAGGCTTTCTACCTCCTCCCCACTCCTCCCCAAGCCTGTCCCCTACTTTCGCAACCCCCCAAGCCTGTCCCCTACCCCCACACCCCCTTAATTAACATATATAATTATGTGAGGATTAAAGAGAGAAATAAAAAGAAAGTGTCTGGGATCTGTAATTTCGGAACACACACACACACACACACACAATGAGAGGAGGGATCTAATGATGTTGAAATGTGGTGTGGTGTGGTGTAGGATTGTTTGGTGTGGTGTGATGGTGTTGGTGTTGAGTGGTGAAGTGTGTGGTGTGTGTGTGGTATGTATGTATGTATGTATGTGTGTGTGTGTGTGTATGTATGTGTGTGTGTGTATGTGTGTGTTGTTCACCGCTCACCCTGCAACATCCTACTGGGCCAGATTAGCGGATTTCCTTCAGTTAATGTTGTGCGTCCCTCACACTCCATCTCTCAAGTTACTCATATTAGTATTCATTGTGGTTGATCACGTTTAGTCCCGTATTCCCCTCCCCCAAGCCTGTCCCCCTATTCCCGCACCCCCTTAAACCCCCTCCAAGCCTGTCCCCCTATTCCCGCTCCCCCTTAAGGTAACATTAGTGTATAATTACTAACTGGAGCATTTATATCTTGTATGTACAGAGGCGGTGATGAGTGGAGCATGAAACTGAGCTACTACCACGACCCAGAATGCTCCCGTCCTTCCTTCACGCTCCAGGCCAGCGGTACCCACGCCCCTGCTACTATGCTCCCTCACCATCACGCTCCCCTTCACCTCCACGCCCACGATTTTAATGTAACCCGACTCGTTCTCACTCCTGAAGATTCCTACCTCACCAGCGCCCTAAACTTCTACAACGAGAAGGATTGTGGTAGCCGTGGTAAGTGGATGGTAAGGAAGGGTCAAGATGTTACCTCTACGGGGGGTTGTAGTGCCGTAGGTGTCAGAGTACCCGTAGTAGAGAGGGAGATAATACTCACAGGTGTAGATGAGAATGGTGGTGTGTGGCTGAGACTTGGACAAACCCCAACCACTACACGACTACTCAGTATTACCAATAGACCAACCAGCTGGGGACCACCTCTACGTGCTTGTAGTCAATACCATCCAACAAACCCAACCACACCCAATGCAAACCACAACAACAACAATAATAATAATAATGCTCTGAGGCCTATGGTAGGGGCTCGTACCGCCTCGTATTCTCCTCCCATGGCTTCACACTCCTCTACAACCATTGTGTTGGTCATGGCTTGGTTTGTTGTTGTGGTGGGGTTTTGGTGGAAGTAAATTAATTTCGGTTTTTTGTGTTGCCAGGATATAATAATTTACTTTGGTTACCCCTAATTCTATATGGAACTGTGTCACTCATAGAACACGTACGTAGTTTAATGATAAACAAAACTAAATTGTATAAAAAAGGGAAAGATGTTAAGTTTGTTTTTTCTTCATATTATTATTATTATATTATAATTATTATTATTATTATTATTATTATTATTATTCTCTTTCATATTATTCCTGCAATTATTTACATATATTTACTCTTATTAATTTCCAACCATGCAACGTTCCCCAAAGTGTTGTTGGGGAGTGTACGGTACTAAAGATAACTAAAGAACTTGAACTTGGTGTTCTCTCGTGAGGTAAATAATCATAATATTTTGTTTTTTTATTAAGGGGATGTTATTGACTCTTTGATGAGTTGGAAGGACTGTGATTCCTCCAAGCTATGCCATGAAACAGAAGCCATCTCCTATTAGTACCATTGATGTGGGAGACTGTTTTTTGGACATAGTTAGGAGGAGGAATTAATAGCATTCTAATTCACCAACAAGAGATTAAATATCCCTTTAACTTGTATACTTTTCAGAACACATACATACATACATACATACATACATACATACAAACAAGCAAAATACTTCACCTTACGTCGAGCATGTTTGGGTAAATTGGAGGCTACTGATTCCTCCAAACTATATGCCATGAAACTCGGTTAATTAAGGGACCCTGTGATGTAGTCAGAAAATTGGAATTATACGAGTCCTTCAAGAATCAGAAGCCTCCAGTTTTCATACACGATCACAAGGTCCTTAAAATACCAACATTCTCTCCCCCTTAAGGACCCCCCCCCCCTCCCCGTGATGTAGTCTGAAATTTGGAGGTTATATCGAGTCCGTCAAACATTGCCACGAAACACACACCTACATTGATTAAAAGGAGCTTGTTTGTTTCGTGTCACAGTCTGGACGAAACAGAAACCACAAGCAGGTCTCATACACAATTACAGGGTCCCTTATTTAATTAAAGAAAGCCACAAACATTCCATTTATCTATACATTTATGACAACAGAAAAACGATTGACATTAATTGACATAAATTTTGAGAGAGAGAGAGAGAGAGAGAGAGAGAGAGAGAGAGAGAGAGAGAGAGAGAGAGAGATCCATTTTTTTTATGAAGTTTGAAAAATGAAGTGAGATATAAATTCATGCAAGGCTTCGAACCAGTTAGTTATACAGTCTCAGTCAAAAGTCTTGTGTGTAGTACTATCGGCTGAAGTCATTATCATTTCGGGGGATTGTATGTGCACTGTTTTGAAAATTTGGAGCATTTGATTCCTCCAAACTATTCCAAGCAACAGTGGAGTATTATGGTGTTTGTTAGTTTGTTGTTTGTGTGTGTATGTGTGTGTGTGTTGCAGTATAAGATGGAAACAGACAGTAAAGTGTGGTTCATTTCTGGTTGTGTGTGTGTGTGTGTGTGTGTGTGTCGCAGTATAAGATGGAGACAGACAGTGGTGGTGGTGTTGGTTGGTTTATTTCTGTCCCACAAGAAGATGACCACCACACCTTTATTTATACACTATACAAGCTAATTCATTATTGTTTACATTAGGAGTGAGTCATTGGTTAGCCATTCATTCATTCATTCATTCACCTACCTACCTCAGCCTTCAGTAATGCAGCCAGACCATGAATTAAGGAGGTAAGGCTATACATTTGTCATACATTAAAGCCCCTTGATTCATACATGCACAATATTCCAAATAACAGACCGACCACCTGTAATTTACTTAATCTGGACCGTTCTGTTTTCTGGCACACTTAGGAGGAATCAAGATGCTTTAAGGGGAGATTCTCTTGTTGTTGGTGAATTGAAAGGCTAGTGTTGATTCCTCCAAACTATAATTATATTGTACCAGAAAATTAAATGCCCTCAATGGTACTAATAGGGCAATGTGTTTTGTGGTATAATTTGGTGGAATCTGAGAGACTTTCCAATTCATCAACAAAAGATTATTCATTCTCTCCTTATTGTGTACCAAAGAGTGTAAAATATTATACCTCCTTAATTAACCATAACTAATCTAATTATTATCCAAAACCAATTAAGTCCCTCATTCTTTTTTCTTTATCCATAAGTTTTTTTTTTTTTTTTTTTTTTTTTTTTTTTTTTTTTTGTGTGTGTGTGTGTGGTTGGTTGTAACATAATAATTATACATACAGTACACAAATCATCTTCTATAAGTATTTTTATTTTTTATTTGTACAGTTGTAGACACATGAAACAGATACACTTCAAACGGGGCCTCATATCAAGCATAGAATTTGGACATACAGTCAGTACCTCTACAAACAACGTCTCATCTTACCTTATATGCTTAATTCATAAAAGGGGAAATTTTGTGTTGGTAAATCTGGAGCAACTGATTCCTCCAAACAATTCCAAGCAACAGAACAAACACCATTTAATTTTTTTGTTCATCTGGTCCTGTTTCCTGGCATATAATTATACTTTGGAGGAATCATGGCACTCCAATGTACCAAAAGTGAATTACCCCCTTTTAATGAGGGGCTCAATAATTTCAGGTGTGTCTTGTTTCATATGTCTACAACTGTACACACCCACCAGGCAGCTGCATAGAGTTATAAGTGTCAGACAGTGAGTTTTTTTTTTTTGTGTGTGTGTATGTGTGTTTGGTAAATCTGGAGCAAATGATTCCTCCAAACTATTCCAAGCAACAGAATACCATTACTTTTGCTATTCTGGTCCTGTTTCCTAGCATACTGTACTTTGGAGGAATCAAGGCACTTCAATGTAACAACCAAAGTGAAAAAATTAACCTCTTAATACTGTAATTGTTTGTAATCTTGTTTTGAGGCTAAACATTATATAACTAGCCAACAATGCTTTAATATTTTTTGTAATGTTGTTTTGAGGCTAAACATAATTATTAATATTAGAATGTACAGTTGCCAAAAAAGGTATTGCGACAAATCTTGATAGAACTTTAACTCTAGTAATATCCACAACTATTTGTAGGGACTATAAACATGTATAACAGAAGGAAATATACATATCCATCTGTAATAAATACTTATAATCCCTACAAACAACTATGGACATTAATATATTTAATGTTGTATCAATAGTTGTCTCAATACCTTTTTTGGCAACTGTACTTGGTCACATAATTATACAACAACAACAATACACCTACAACTTATACATATTATAATACTGTATTGTTATAAGGTTTTCTCTGTGTACTGTAATAATTTTTAAATTATAAGCCATACATTTCTATGTTGTGTAGTACTTAAGATGTCTAGCCTTAAGTGAAAGAAAGAAATGAGGTCTGAATTCATGGTTTTATTTAATTATTTATACATATTATATATTTTATTATTATTACAGTATTATTATTTTTATTATTATTATTATTTTTATTATTATTATTATTATTTTTAATATTATTATTATTATTATTATTGTTATTATTATTATTATTATTATTTTTATTATTATTATTATTATTATTATTTTTTTTTTTTTTTTTTTTTCTTTTTTTTTTTGTGAGTGAGGGAGGTTAGTGCATGATGATAATAGTACAACACGATCTATATAATCTTCAGACCCAACATGTGTAAAATTAATTAATATAGATAAATATGTGTGTGTGTGTGTGTGTGTGTGTGTGTGTGTGTGTGTGTGTGTGTGTGTGTGTCCCTGAGGCTCCAGCACCATGTATCTTACTTTACAAATTGTCATAGTTGTGTTATGTGTGTTGTAATAGTTATACATGCATAAAAATACATACAGTAATTATAATGTGCTGGTGCCATAGTGAACATTGATTCGTTACAGTATTCAGTTTGTAATACATGTACAGTATGTCAGATAAATATATACAAACAAGATACATGTTGTGTCCAAGATAGAAGTGTACAGTTGACACCATAAGTATGCTTTCATTTCCACCTTCATTATGACTATAGCAGTTATAGTAATGATGATGTTTATTTATTTATTTATTTTTTTCATTTTATTTTTTTTTCATTCTGAACCATTTACATATTGAGAATTTATGCGGTCAGCTGTACAGTCACGAGCACTAATAAGTATCCAGGTGTGCTTCGAATACCTATATAGAGACAGACAGACAGACAGACAGTAAATAAATGCACAATTAAGATCTCCATTGTAATTTCTTCGTTGTTTAAAAAAATTGGTGGAGTATTCGAAGCTTCAAACCCAAAGTTGTTTACTTATTAGTACTCGTGACTGTACAGTTGCCAAAAAAGGTATTGCGACAACTATTGATACAACATTAAAAATATATTAATGTCCATAGTTGTTTGTTTGTAGGGATTATAAGTATGTATTACAGGAGGATATGTATGTATATTTCCTTCTGTTATACATGCTTATAGTCCATATACAAATAGTTGTGGATATTATTACTAGGGTTAAAGTTCTATCAAGATTTGTCGCAATACCTTTTTTGGCAACTGTACATATGTAACTCGATCTTGGTTGTGACTGTATACATTTTTATGAACACACAAATTCCTTTTTACCTTTCGACCTCAAGTATATAATTATAGCGTAAGATTTGAAATGTGAACTTGTATTATAATGATATGAACTAGATTTGGTATAATTATTATATGTGTAGTTTTGAATATACATTGGAATACACATGATATTCATTAGATTTAGTATAATATGTGTATGTATGTGTATTAGTCTGGATATACATACATTAGATTTGGTATATATGTGTATGTGTAGTTTTGGATATACATACATTAGATTTGGTATGTATAATTGTGTGTAGTTGAGATATACATACATTAAATTTGGTATGATGTATAGTTTTGGATATACATAAAAATAGACTCGATATTCATTAGACTTGGTATGTATATGCAAGTGTATATGTATGTAGGTCGGTTATACATAATAATAGTATTCATTCATTAGATTGTGTATGTGTATGTGTGTAGTCTTGAATATACATAAGAAATGGTCGGTATTCATTACATTTGGTGTATGTGTGTATGTGTAGTTTGGAGATATATACATTAGATTTGGTATACATGTGTGTGTAGTCTTGAATATACATAAAAATAGACTTGATATTCATTAGATTTGGTATGTGTATGTATGTAGTCTTGGATAATAATACATAATTATTACGGTACTAAAATGTAGACTAACAGGTATAGGTAACTGAGGCTAGTAAACAATGAAGGTGGTATTACGAAGATGTTATAAATACAATATGTTGTGGAAGGATTATAGTGTTAATTGGTGGTAAACCTGGAACAATTCATCCTTCAACACTACATATATATATAAAAAAAAATCAATGTGGTCTTGTTTCTTGGTATACTTTGGAGGAATCAAGGCCTCTAATGTACAGTTTCAATCCGATGACTCAAGGGCCTCAAGGCCACGTCGTCCACCAACAAGGTGATGTTGTATCTGGTAACATTGGCAGTTGTGTAGGTACTGGACTGAAATTCAGTTGTCTGCTCGGGCAAAACAAACCCAATGATGATTTGTCAATTGCTTCAGATACACAGGTGTCTCAGGTTGAATTTTTTAATAACACTAAGTTACGTTGAAGCTGATAACCCTACGACAAATCTTTTGAAAACTAGTAAAGAATATTTGGTTCACGACAATAAACACAACAATAACAATAATCTAGCGAAATATTTCATCCGTTCCAAAACCCGTGAGTCTGACATGAAGAAACGTATCCTTATTTGTATGTTTATGTTTTAATATTGTGATTGTAATGAAACTCATTATTCATTACTCATTATTGGTATATTAATTATATTTATGTGAATCATATTGATGGGAGAACAGTTATATATGCATTATGACGAATTATAATGGGTTTTGTTTCGTCCCGAGCAGACGACTGAACTTGAGTCTCTGTGTCACTTACTGACTTACTCACAACTGTACCAAAGTAATGAGGGAAGACTTGACGAATTACGGGGGTGTGGGAATAGGGGGGCAGGCTTGGGGGTGTTAGGGGGGTGCGGTAATAGGGGGACCGGCTCTCTACCCACCCCAAGCCTGTCCCCCTATTCCCACCCCCCCTTAATGTTAAATAGTTTGTAGGGATCAAATTGCTCCAGATTTACCAACACTACTGTACTTCCTCCATAATTAATGAGGCTAATTATTATTCTTGTGCCAAACTATGACACAAAACAGGTAACATGAACCATTGTAAAGTATTATTTAGAAGGAAGTATAATAGTAGTAGCCTCAAAGTTACTGAGTTTAACCCCTTTCATTATTATTATTATTATTATTATTATTATTGTGGTGGTAAAATGATTAGAATGTAACTTTGTAGTAAATAGAGAGATATAAAGGTGTATCATGTCGGATTTATTATTATTATTATTATAATGGTGGTAATAATGTATGTAACTTTATGTAGTATATTATAGAGATAATTATGAAGGTGTATCTTGTCGGATTTCTGTCTAATTTTTAATCAACTAAATAAATTATTAAGATAAAAATTTCTTAACTCTTTATTTTATTATGAACTCTCTATCCATTTAGTGACTTGAGTTTCCCACAGATAAAACAAGGTTAGTATATCATATTTAAGTATTACTCATATAAACTACATTTTATCTTAATTATTCCGTGTATCATATTAAGTGGAGATTACAATATTATTATTATTATTAATATTATATATATATGTATATATTTTTTTTTTTTTCGTGATTTGGAAGGTTTCTGATTCCTCCAAACTATGCCAAGAAACAGATCCCCTATAAGTACAATTATAGAGGGGCGTCTGTTTTCTGGCCTAATTTGGAGGAATCGGTAGCCTCCCTATGTCCAATCAAAATAATATCTTTTTTTTTTAGGGAGTAGTATATTTTTGGTATATTAAAAGTGTTTTGATTCCTCCAAAGTATGTCAGGCAACAGGACCAGATTAATTAACAAAAATAATGGTGATCTGTTGTTTGGAATAGTTTGGAGGAATCAGGTGCTCCAGATTTACCACCAATACTGTACTCCCCCTCCCCTCCCTCCCCCCCTAATTAACCTATGATGACCTGACTGACAATGACATGTTCCTAATTACCCATCAGACCTCCTATTTAAACCTACAAGGCCTTAATTCCATGAGGCCTTACCTAAGCTAACCTAACCTTAATTCTGTGAGGCCTAACCTAACCTAACCTAACCTTAATACCGTGAGGCCTTACCTAAACTAACCTAACCATAATTCTGTGAGACCTAACCTAACCTAACCTACAAAGCCTTAATGCCTTGAGGGCTTACCTAATCTACAAAGCCTTAATTCTGTGAGGGTTTATCTACCCTAACCTAACCTAACCTGAAATAACACTACACCCTTCCCTTCCTCTATTTACCAGCCAGACAATACTGACCTTCTCCACCCTAACTGTACCATAAATAACATTGCTTCACCACCACCACCATCACCACAACACCCTCACCTCACTCACTCACTACATCACCCTCACCTCACTCACTCACTACATCACCTACATACATAAAAGATACATAATACATACATACTGTAATTATACATAAAACATACATAATACATATCCGGAGTTCATATAATTATAAGACATGCATACGGTATTCATACATAAACGATACATAAAAAAAACATACATACTTATAGTATTCATACAATAATTATCAGACTCCAAAGACGATGATCATACATAAAAAATCTCATCATTTGTTTGTACGTATTGGTGTTTGCATTACTAACCCAGTAGCGAGACCAAAGTGTTTCCTTAAGACTCATTTCAAAGCAGTGATCCAACCATTATTGTATTCTCCTTTAGAAGTACAGACACAATCGAATAACCACCAACACTTTCCTTCCATCGTGCAAATAAATCAGTATCATATCAAAATATAATCATACAACAACACCTTACGTCAACCCAACTCCTTCAATTATTATTAGTGTGAGGTGCTGCAAAATCATACATGCACCTGTTGTTCTTTATTACAAAAATAATATTATTATTTTCTATGATGGAAGGAAAATCTCGGTGGATATTAGATTGTGGCTGTACTGTATGAGCATATAACTCTATATTATATTATGATTATCAAAGCAGTGCCATCTAGGTTCTATAGTCTTTACCATGAAGGAATGAACGCTTATCAACAAAGCTTTAACTAAGGAGTGAACTATACTTTGATAAATATGTTGTGATGAAAGGTGTGCTTGTCTACCTGATCTCCCATAAAGGTCACTAAAATGATTATGTGTGAAACTCGATGCCTGCATGAGGAGACCAGAGGGGGGCGGGGACCCCTGTGAACCTTTAGTTGCTTAACTTAACGAGTGTTTTTTTCCATGAAGAAGAAACAGGGGAAAAGGAGGGAAATAATATGCTCTTTTGCGATTTAATCCAGGATTGTTTCATGTTCGCATAAACAACGTTAGATGGTGAGATAGATAAAAGACCCCAAGATGTTTTCCCTGGCTTGTGTTAATCTTTACCATAACAGACTTAAGTGATTTATTACTGAGCCTGTGTTTAAAAGGACAGTGCTCAGTCACCCTTTACGGAGAACCTACTGTACCGTGCTTATAATATGCTTCAAGACTCGATGGTACTGTATAAAGTGTACTGTATAATTATCATAGAAGGAAGTACCGTACTCTTTCTAGTGTGTGTGAGTGTGTATTTGAGACGTATATGAATTGTACGACAGCCTCTCCCTCCGGCTCGCTGCCAACTCCTCACCTACCTCACTGCCAACCAACCCCATGCAGTCCCCCCCCTTCCCTTCCCTTCCCTTCCCTCAGAGTCAGGCAGTCAGTGTAGGTGGTGAGGCTGTGAGAGTGTGTAAGGTTTATCAGGACGCTCTGTATTAACCTGTACTGGACTGTGTATGGCATTATGACACCCGTACCACTAGTCGTCATCATCAACAAAGTAAGATTCTGCTGATGTTTTTAGTTGTATATATAAATGGATTGATTGATTGGAGGAGGAAGGAAGCATTCTGTGTGTAAGGCTATGTGTGTGTGTGTGTATGTGTGTATAATCACGGTAGCCAACAGACAGTCCGGGAGTCAGTGAGACCAGTCTAATACAACATTGTTTTATTTATGTTTTAATTAATAGCGTGAGTGAGTGAGTGATATCGTGATTCGTCCATTGTATTGCATTGTTGTATAAGTATAGTCTAGGATGCCCCCCCCCTCCTCCTCCTCTTCTGACTTTGTGTGAAATTGGAGGAGGTGTGAAGAACTGGGTTAAGGGGGTATTACAGTGTTGGTAAATATAGAGCAACTGCTGATCCTACCAAAGTGTCTCGAGCAACAGTCCACCCATTAGTTTAGTTAGTTGATGTGGTTTTGTGTTTCCTGGTGGCATATTTTGGAGGAATCGAAGAGCTTTTAAATGTACCAAAAGTGCATTAATTACCACCTTAAGATGTAAAGGGTAGGGAGGGAGATAAACAAAATATATGAACCTGCTGTGTGAGAGAGAGAGAGAGAGAGAAGGGAGAGGGAGAAGATATTAATGGGTATTTACGTAACTAGGTAACAACACATGCTGGCTTTGATAAGGATGATAAGGATATAAAAACGTAGATAAATAGGATGAAAAACGAACGATAAGGATTGTAGCAAGCAACTATAGGGACCACGAAAGATGACTGGTTTAAAGGACCCTGTGATCGTGATTGAAAATTGAAGGCTTTTGATTCCTCCTGACTAGGCCACGAAACAAGCTCCTTCCATTATAGGTAGGTGTGTGTGTGTGTGTGTGTGTGTTTCGTGGCAATATTTGAAGGACTCGTTTACTTCCAATTTTTAGACTACCTACATCACAGGGCCCCTTAAAAAAACCTTGCATGACTGGCGCACGGAAACAAAGGAAGGGAAACAAAGAGAACTAGGCTAGCAGGAAAAACTTACAACGTGTATTGTGGAGGTAACACAGAGATGGTATTTGTGGAAACTTAGAATAGTGGCAAAATGTGACCAGATAAACATAAATAATAGTGGGTTGATTCTTGGTGTTGGCTGTAGCTAGTTAGGGGGAATTTATTGCTTCTGATTTACCAACACTGTACTATCCCCTTAATTAATTTTCTTTGTGCACTAAAAATAAATAAATAACTATACAAATAACTAACCTATCTGAGGGGAAGGAGGGGTCAGAACACACACACACACACACACAGGAGAAAGAGAGAGTAAAGAGAGGAAACAGAAAGGAAACAGAGAGGAAGAGGCGGAGCAGGAAATACGGTAGGGGAGGGAAGTGAGGGAGAGAGAAGGGCGGGAGGAAAGAAGACATGCAAGGTAGGAGGGAGGGAGAGAGGGAGAGGGAGTCAATGTTACACACGAGAGAGAGAGAGAGAGAGAGAGAGAGAGAGACGGGTTAGGAAACTGAGGAAAAAGAGTAGGGGAGAGAGGAGAATGAAAAAGGAAAAAGAGCGAAAGGGAAAATGGGAATGGAAGAAGTCGAAAGAAATACGAAGGAAAAAGGAGAGGGAGAAATCGCAAGAGGAATGATAACACGGGAGGGTGAGGGGAGAGAAAACATGGAAAAAATAACACAGGAAGGAAGGAAGGAAAGAAATAAAATTACAAATATATAATAGCGAGAGTTGAGGAAGCATGCAGAGAGAGAGAGTCGTATTAAAATCTACAGTATACTGGGGAAGGAGGTGTGATAGAAATGATATGGAGTTATATGTACAGTACAGTTGCTCAAGAAATGACCAACCAAATTTGCTTCTGGTGTGTGGCCATATCTGGCAGCTGCTCCAAAGTAAACACTCGTATTTTATCAATGAATCACTCAGAACCTACATACAACCTTTGTATAGATGATGTTATTGGCTTCAGCTAATTACATTCATCCTTACAACAGTTATAGGTTCTGAGTGATCCATTGATAAAATACGAGTGTTTACTTTGGAGCAACTATCAGATATTGCCACACACCAGCAAATTTGGTTGCAGTCTTTTCTTGGGCAACTGTACATACAGTGGAGTTAATTAATAAGGTATATTATAGTTAGTAGGGTGCTGTTAGTTATAAATCTTCAACAATTGATTCCTCAAAACTATTCTATGCAATAACAACAACAACTACAGGCCATCATAATTATTTTCGTTCATCTGTGGTCCTGTTTCCCGGCATACATTGGTGGAATTTATTGACGCGAATTAGGAGCGTAACCATTGCACCAGTCTAGGGGTGGGGGGAGGGGCGAAGAGAGATGAGGGGGTGGGGGGAACACATAGTAAGGGGGAAAATGGAGGGGAGAAGGAGAGTTAGCTGGAGCCTGGAAGGGAGGGTGTGTGTGTGTGTTCCGTGAACCATGTGTGTATCTGTGTATTTCGTAGACCATGTATGTGTGTGTATTTCGTAGACCATCATGTGTGTGTGTGTGTGTGCAGGAAGCTCTACCACAACCAGTCACACCACCACCACCACCACCTGCTGACTCACCCACCAACTATCTCCCTCCACCACCACCCACCCAGGCCAGTCACACACGCTCCACCTTGCTCACACTCACGTTACACATCCTCCACACACGCTACACATGCTCACACACACTATTTACGCTCCACAGTAGTCCACACACGCTCCAACTTCCTTTCACTCATTCTACTCATACATACTCCTCTCACTCGCGCTACACATGCTCTACAAAACTCGCTCCATCTCTTAATTAGTTAGTAGCTGTCTTCAATATCTTGGTACTTAATATTTCAACATCTCGCATTTTTTTTATGGACTCTCTCTTTCTCTCTCGTACCTGATGTGGCATTTTAAATAAATCACACACAAACACACGGCTGTGATCAATAGACTATTATTGTTACACCGTCTCGTCGTGAACCAAAAATAAAGGTGTTCCTGCTTACCTAACCTAACCTAACTGTCCCAGAATACTTTGTAAGAATAATCGATTGTAGGTTGTACGGATTAGGCCATTATGGTTATGTCACAATCAAAATATCAACCAACACTTCCCTTCCATCCTAGTAAATATCTTGGTAATAAAAAAGTAACACGTGTACGATTTTGCAGAACCTCATAATAACACTACAGCCACAATCAATATATTCCACTGACACTTTCCTTCCATCCTAGTAAATATCTTGGTAATAAAGAACAACACGTAATAATAAAACTTCATAATAACAATGTATAGCCACAATCAGAATATCCAACAATACATTCCTTCCTTCGTAGTAAATATCTTGGTAATAAAGAACAACACGTGTATGTATGATTTTGCAGCACGTAAGGTGTTGTTGTATGATTATATTTTGATATGATACTGATTTATTTGCACGGTGGAAGGAAAGTGTTGGTGGCTATTTTGATTGTGGCAGTACTGTAGCCTACTCTTGTGAGAAATAATACATTGTCATTGTTTCTATGCTGAGTAGACTTTCGATATGTAAGATGCAGTGGTGAAACATATATGATGAAGATTATTACAATAGTTTAGCTACAGTGTAAATTATAATAGGCTACCGTATACTGTAGATTTTATTACTTCGTTTCCTGGTCTAGAGAGATACCGTACAATCATAGCCTAATATTGATCCAACCAATATGTTATTATTTGTTGTTGCAATGAAACATTATGAAAATTATTGAAACATTTTAGCTACCGGTACAGTGTACAGTTGGACACATGAATGGGTGGTACAGCCCAAGTGAAAGATGGTCAATTTCTGCCAATAGCAAGTTCCTTAGTGCCAAATAGGAGACACCAGGGGCAGAAGTCAGTATTGAGGATGGTAATAAAAACTAAGTACCTGATAATAGACATTGGATACTCAAATGGGACAAGTATCTTTCACCTGGGCTGTACCACCCATTCATGTGTCCAACTGTACATTTTATAGTGTAAATGGTATAATATTGATTCAACCAAAACTATGATATATATATATATATGAACGTCACACCAAATTGCTGATAATGTCAATAAGGAATGTGTGTGTAGCATTGTGTGAGTGAGTGAGTGTACTCTTGTTTATATATAGGTCAGGGAATGTTCCAGTGACCGAATGAAGGTTTTACACGTGTGACCAGGGTGGGGTGGGGGTGGGGGTGTGGATGGTACGGTATGGGAGAAGGATTTACTATGGGATGGGGGAGAGGGAGGGTTTAATGTAGGATGGGAAGGTAGGATGGGGGAGAGGGAAGGGTTACTATAAGGGTTATAGAGGATGGGAAGGTAGGATGGGGGAGATGGAGGGCTTAATATAGGATGGGGGAGAGGGAGGGGTAAAAATAGGATGGGGAGAGGGATGGGTTAATATAGGATTGTGGCTATATAGTATTTAGGCTATTATATATATTTGTATATATGTATAGTATGTATGTATAGGTGTGGTGATGAGTTTTCCCAAGAGGTGTGTAGTAGTAGTTCCATGTGTGTTCTTCCTGTGTGTGTGTGTGTGTGTGTGTGTAAGTCTCAGGTGGCACGCAAGACCAAGAATTTCCCTGTATTAAAGTTTCATGAGAGGAGGCTGGTTGGTTGGGTGGGTGGGTGTGGTGTATACATTAGGCTATAATATTACAGTGTACAGCCTACCTGACCAAGAAGTGACCTGCGGTATGTTGTATTTATGTGTGTGTGTGTGTGTATGTATGTGTATTTTTTATTTATGATGTGTGTGTATATACTGTATTTATGTGTGTGTACTGGTACTTT
>JAWZYT010007404.1:0-26499 GCA_034508575.1 Petrolisthes manimaculis | reverse complement strand
TGTGTATGTGTTGTATTTCACCAGTCAGTGTCGAGTCAACGATGAGTAGTAAATTTGGAGCTTCTGATTTCTCCATACTAATTACAAGCAACAACAGAACACCATTATTTTTGTCAATCTAGTCATGTTTTGGAGGAATCAAGGCACTCCAATGCACCAAGCTTGTATTATCCCATTAAGGAGTACGGTACGGTCATAACTCCTAGGCACAGTAATCGGAGACGAACATTCGCACTGGTGGTGAGTTTAGGCTGCACAGTTGATATTAAAGACAGAATAAAAAAAATACACACAGAAAATTGAGCCAGAAGAGGTTAGTTAATAATCAGATCTAGTTAGTGATGGTTATAACCAGATATTTAGTGAACTCCTCACACACACACACACACACACACAGAGAGAGAGAGAGAGAGAGAGAGAGAGAGAGAGAGGGCTTTAAGAAGAGGCAATGCTCAAGATGGGTGAGGGAGGGGCATGAGATTACACATAGAGAGAGAGGGATATATACTCAGACCACGCACCCATCACCACTACCCACGCTGATGCAAGTGTGTACCAATTCCCCGGCCAAGAGCCAGAGAACGATGCTGAGGGGGAGGGGGAGGAGGTGGGGTGAAGTGGGGGGTGGGGGGTAAAGGAATGGCTGTAGTGGGGATGGAGGGGGAGGAAAGAGGAGGGAGAGTAGGGGTGTAGTTTGGGGGAAAGAGTAGAATTATTGTGGTTGGGGTGTGGGGGAAAAAAAAAGGTGGTGTATGGGTGTAATTTGGGGGAAAGAATGGAATGGTTTTTGTGGTGGGAGTGGGGGTGAAAGAGGAGGTGGAGTAGGAGTGTAGTTTGGGGGAAAGGCAGGAATGATTGTGGTGGGGGTTGAGTGGATGATGTGGCAGTGGCTGGGGGACACGGGACAAACTGGAGGATATACAGTAGGTAGTGTATGGAGGAAGTGAAGTTGGGGAGTGGGAGTAGAGAATTAGTTGAAAATATCGGCAAATAAAGAGAGGTGTTCTGTACTTTGGGGAGTGGAGGAGAGTGAGGAGTGAAAAAAGGAAGGCTTAATTAATTGGTATTTAGAGCGAAGTGAGGAATGGAGCTACTATTATCGGGAGTGAAGACCTAATGATATATAGTAGAGACAGAGGAGATATAGTAGAGGAAACACTAAAGAATGTTGAATTGACTAGAGAGGGAAGAAGGTACTGGGTTTATAAATACTCCATTGGCATTGTAGAGAGTGAAAGGATAATGTGTATAGTAGAGGGATGGGATGCAGGGGTTGGTATAGAAGGAGTATAGTAAGAATAGTGGTTGTGTTTGAATTGTGGACTGGAAGGCATGGAATAGTATGATAAGTGACTGGAAGGGTGTGTAGGACATAGAGAAACAGTAGGGGCAGGACAGTGAAAAAAAGGGTGGGAAACACCTAAGAGTATTTTGGGGTGGGTTAATGAATGAAAGAGGGCGATGGAGAAAAAGTGAAGGTGAGGACTGCGAAGGAGAGAAAATGAAAGTGAAGGTTTGCGGAGGAAAGAGAGTGAGGGTGATGGACAGAGAGTGAGAGTGAGAGGGAAACTGAGAAAGATAGAGGGGGAGGGGGTTGGAGGGAGGGAGGGCTATACACTCTGGGTCTGGGACTGATCGACCGTGAGAGACCCAACACAGTGGCGTCTCCTGCCTTGTCTTGTGTACAGTTTGGTGGTCTACTTATTTGACATTTTTTTTTAGAAAGAAAGATTGACGAAGTTTATGATTCGTTTATTTAAGATGTGGTTTGTATAATGTATGCGATGTAGCCTGGTGTTTTATACACACACACACACACACACACACTAATGATAACTATCTGCTTGACTGACTTAATGATTAGTTAAAAATGATTGACTGCATAGTTGATTGGCAGACGGAGATAAGCCTACAGATATTTACAAACACAGTACATAACTGACAGTCCACTATTAAAGATGCACAGTTATATAAAGGAGGTTTTTTGCAATGTTTGCCGTAGTTTTGCAAGTGCATGGAAACTTTATGTTTGATGAAGATTGTGGTGATTGTCGGGGAAACATTGTTTCTGACTTTGTATATGGCATTTGATGAATTAATTTTTGGTGTAAGGGACAGGCACGGAGAACCCTTTCGTCGTACCTCTTTTCCTTAAAAAAATAATTAATATATTGATAAATTATAATTGAAAAAGAAAGGAAACCGATACTGAGGTTTGATGATACTAAGACGTAAATAAGCCTGCATCTCCATATTATTATTTCTTCAGACTCTGTTACATTAATTAAAGATGAATAGATGGCCCGTAACTCATGCAGTCACAGAAAAATAATTGCTCCCTCCCACCGAAATACTGCAAACCCGTGTCTCTTGAATTGCCGGCTGAGTGTTCTGACCACTCGGCCACTTTCCAGAAAGTTCCCTTGAAGTACAAATTACGTCTGGGTTGGGTAATAAATTTTATCCGAACTAAATCGAAGTGCTAGTTTTTTACGGGCGTGAGAAATTCTTCCCATCCCTGGCAGACTGTAAAACTCGAGCGAGCCGTCTCACCCAGGGCACACAGAGAGAGAGAGAATGGGGATCGTTCGTGTGTAAGTCGTGCGGTAGAATTGTGTATGTTGGAGGGGGGGGGGAGAAGTTGGAGGGGGGGGGGGGAGAGAAGTTGGAGGGGGGGGGGGATCCGTATGTTAGTTTGTGCTTGTGTGGAATATTTACTGATTGTGTTGTGTGCTCGTGTGACTGCGAGGACGTGTTTGTGATTGTGTGCGCTTAGTATGTATGTACGAGTGATGATGTGGGTGTGCTGGTGTTGTTAGCAGTGTATGTTGAATTGAGCTTGTACTGTATATGAGTTGTCGTGTGTAAAAAGAGTAATAATTGAGAGGATGTAGAATGGTAGAAGGGAAGGGGAGAAGGAGACAAGAACGATGTGGTGTTAGAATTGGATAAGCCCATGAAGGAAAGTTTTGTTCACTTTTCAATGATGCGATAATGGATACTGTGTGTGTGTGTGTGCGTGTGTGTGTGTGTGTGTGTGTGTGTGTGTGTGTGTGTGTGTGTGTGTGTGTGTGTGTGTGTGTGTGTGTGTGTGTTCGTGTGTGTGTGTGTGTGTTCGTGTGTGTGCTCGGGAAAGGGTAAAAAAGGTAAGTTGAACATTAGGATAGTACTGGCATGGTAAATAGGAGGCATATAGTGATGGAATGGTGAATGCGATACAGGGTGGAATGAAGAACGTGAACAGGGGAGGGGACTGTTTGATAAATAATAATAATAATAATAATAATAATTTGCCTTTTGCCAGCACAGATACGATTAATTAAAGGAGAAAAATCCACAGCACAGTAATCGAAGTTGGGAGGAAGTGTGACGCCCACTCCCGAGTACTGCTGATATTCATAATACTCACTCACTCACTCACTCACTCTCTCTCTCTCTCTCTCTCTCTCTCTCTCTCTCTCTCTCTCTCTCTCTCTCTCTCTCTCTCTCTCTCTCAAACACACACATATACATACACGTTGCTTGCCAGAGACTGCACACCACTACTGCTAGACAAATAACTCGGGGTTAAACTTTTAAGACCCCGCGCCAGTTGAATGCCGAGCGTGTGTGTATGTGTGTGTGTTTATGTGTGTGTGTGTGTGTGTGTGTGTGTGTGTGTGTGTGTGTGTGTGTGTGTGTGTGTGTGTGTGTGTGTGTGTGTGTGTGTGTGTGTGTGTGTGTGTGTGGAACCAACTCAGAGGCCGTTCACGCTACTTTTTCGCCTTGTCTCGAACTCTATCTGTAATATTTTGTAGCGTTTCTCCGTTTATCTGTTGTTCTGATCGTTTTTTGTTTGTTTTTAGTACGTATAGAATGGAGTTATTGAAGGCACGTGCTGTATGTGTATATATATGTATGTATTTTATTTATGTTTTTAAGAGCGTTTCGTTAGTGTTCTCTCGTTTGTCTATGGAGCTACGAGGAGGAGGAGGAGGAGGAGGAGGAGGAGGAGGAGGAGGAGGAGGAGGAGGAGGAGGAGGAGGAGGAGGAGGAGGAGGAGGAGGAGAAATGATGGAAAATATTGAGGAAAGCGAACAAAGAAGAAAGATATCGAAGTGAAGAGAGATAAAGCCAACAAAAGACGGAGACATAATAGAAGAAATAAGAAAAGAAATCCATATAGTGATGAAGCGAAAGGGGAATAAGAGAACAGAAAATAGGAGAGAAAAGCGAAATATAAAAATAAAAGAGAAGAGAAGAGAATGAGAGGGAGAGGAAGAGAGTAAAGCGCTAATATCCTCTGAGTGGAGTTTCGAATCCTGTTAATGATTCAGAAACGAGGCTCCCAACTCACTCAAACTCGGAACCTTTGACCAGAAACTTAACTCTTCCCCCAGAATATTGGAACCAGTTAATAAAAATATTTGGCGGACCCTCAAGTTTGGCTCGGCTGGGTTTGGTTGGGGAAGAAGAGCTTAAGAGGTAATTCCATTAACCCGAGGGGAACCACCTTTTTATTTCTCTCTCTTCTGTCTTTCTTTTCTTGGAGGAGTATCGTCTGGAGTTGGTAAAAAAAATATATACGATAATTATAATGTAAAGCAGTGTGTAGGAGTTACTGAAATGGTTAGCCACTTTCAACCGTAAGAAGTGCTTCCTTCAAGACGAGAAAAGTCGTTTAATGTTAGAAGAAGTGTAGAGCCTTATTCGTCAGTCGGTTTTAAAAGGTTATTATGTATGAAAAAGATTGCTGCTTGGGATTCACAGGCTCTGGGGTACAAGATGAACTGCTGGGATAATAATGTATCGACCCTGTTATTTGTTTTTAATTAACAGGAATAAAAGTAAAGATACTCACAAAACGTCAAGTTAAAATGTATTGCCCTGTTGTCCATAACGATCCATCCCATCCCTAATGAATAACAGCAATCGAGGCTACATTATAGCACGTCAAGGTAATGGTTGTGGGAGCACTTTGCCATACTATTCTCCTGGATAAACATTACACTTTCCACGTTAAGGGACTCTGTGATGTACCGGTAGTCAGAAATTTGGAGGTACAGGAGTCCTTCAAATATTGCCACGAAACACCACCTATATGGAAGGAGCTTGTTTCGTGGCATAGTCAGGAGGAATCAGAAGCCACCAATTCTCATACACGTTCACAGGGTCCCTTAACTTGGCCTTTAAACTCCGCTTTGGTAGTAGGCAACTTGGTTCGGAAGCCCGCCCCTCTATTGTCTGAGTATACTTTAAGGATGTGTTCACTGGGCTAGAAGGAGGGGAGGGCTTAGTAACAGTAAGGCCAAACTATAATCATTATACTCTTTAAAGGCAAGCCACATCATTTATACGAGTTAATTTCGACATAAGGACATGGTTTACAGACCAATATGGAAACAGGATGGAGCTTAATGAAGGGGGACATTTTGTGTTGGTAAATCTGAGGCAAGCGAATCCTCCAATTAATCTATTCCAAGCAATAAAAAGACCATTACTTTTGCTCTTCTGGTCCTATTTCCTAGCATACTTTGGAGGAATCAAGGCACTCCAATGTACGAATATAAGAATTACGACCTTAAGGGACAAGTTAGATGTGAAACAAAAACCATTGACATATGATGATGTTGCAAGTAATCAAGTTTTCTCTGCTACAAAAAATCATCCGTTCATTTGAAAGAGAAATCAGTAGAAAGATTATGTTACGAGTGTTTGTAAAAGAAGATAAATGTTGGAAATTGTTGGGTAGATGAAGGGAAACGTTTTCTCTGGTTATCTTGGGACGAGACAAGAGATTTGGTGGGGGATTTCGGTGATAACATTAAATAATTTGGTGGCCTATTTTCACGGTAGGCTAACTGGAGAGAGAGTAGAACTTAGACCGAGAGAGAGAAGAGGAGAGGAAAGGATGTGGAAAGAGAGGGAAAGAGGAGAGGAAAGGATGTGGCGAGAGAGGGAAAGAGGATAGGAAGGGGAACGACAGAAATAGAATGATCAAAAAGAAGGAGGGAAGGATAACTGGGAATACACAGGAAGAGACAAGGAAAAAAATATCATGCAAAAATAATAATAATAATAATATAATAATAATAATAATAATAATAATAATAATAATAATATATGCATCAATATTATAGACAAAGCAACTATAGGTAGAAAGATTATTAAAAGAGTTAGTCAGCGTGAGAAGGGGAAAAGTGTAAGTATGATCTTGCTATGAAACAGGGAGGTGTAGGATGGGACAGGAAAATGTGGGTACACTTAGGAAATTATTGAGGTTGAGTTTACTGTATAAAAATAGTGGCTCAACACACACACACACACACACACACACACACACACACACACACACACACACACACACACACACACACACACACACACACACACACACACACACACACACACACACACACATACACACACACACACACACACACACACACACACACACTTGCACTTACTTTCGCTCGCTGCCAACCCAGAAAAAAAAAAAACAGAGAAGCCTAACACAGCAAAACAAGGACCACTCGTTTACTTAAAAAAACACACACACACACAAACATATACTCATACAGGCCACAACACCACCACCACAACAACAACAACACTACTGTCAGACAATGAGCCACAGGAAGGAAAAGCAACGCTATATATTCCTTTCACAAGACAAAGATAAAGTAATTCAGTCGCATACTTATCCAGAGCCAACACACACACACACACACACACACACACACACACACACACACACACACACACACACACACACACACACACACACACACACACACACACACACACACACACACACACACACAACAGAGAGACTTGCTGGGTGCACTTTATCGCTGGGTGGTACACACGAGTCCACCTCCACCAACATGATAATCCCACCGCTGCGTCCAACATGTAAAACAACATTTCGGGAGAGAGGAGGACACATTGATGTCAGGCTCACGTTCCCGGCTACACTGGGATGCAATATCGTGTGTGGATTCGTAAAAAGCCCCCCCCCGTGTACTGTACCTCCCTCCCTCCTTCCCCTGACCTCTATCATCCCATCCCCACCACAACCCACAACCCCATCCCCATCTCTACCCCCACCTCCATCCCCACCCCACCTCCCATCACTTACTCCACACTCGCGCCCACCATCACCTGCTCCTCCCCAACCATTCCACCCCCCCCACCCCACCCCGCAACCCCTACCCCCATCACCTTCTCCAGCCCCACCACCCCCACACTCCACAACTGACCTCACTTTACACCCCTTACTCTGTCCTAACCTGGCTCTCCCCACCCTGCCCTCTCTATATATTCATTTCCTGTTGTTTTTATTTTTCTGTCTGTCTGTCTGTCTGTCTGTCTGTCTGTCTGTCGGTCTCTCTCTCTCTTTTGCGACAACTATTGATACAACATTAAATATATTAATGTCCATAGATTTTTGTAGTGATTATAAGTATGTATTACAGAAGGATATGTATATTTCCTTCTGTTAAACATGCTTATAGTCCCTACAAATAGTTGTGGATATTACTATGGTTAAAGTTCTATCAAGATTTGTCGCAATAACTTTTTTGGCAACTGTACATATCTAGGCAAAGTGTGGATCTGTTATCGTATCCTTCATCTCATGTTTCCTCTGTCTCTCATCTTTTGTCCCGGTGCCGCCATATTTCACACAGGTTTAATACTCACCACCACCATTGTTTGCTGATAGTGATGTCAGAGTTATATATGCGGAGTGTTGGCACTAATTACTTTTTACACGTCACCCGTACATCAAGGGCGAGAGAGGTTTTTAGATTTTTTTTTTTTTATATATATATATATCTACTGTATTATAATTTCAGAAGTAAAATATCTACCCAGGTCACACCAATGTTACGTCAGCGATAGTCAATGACCCCTTCATACTCCCTTGGAATATCCCATAGGTCTGTCTGTATATTTGTTCCGTGTAGTAAATGTTTGTAAATGGTTTCGAAAAATATCATCCTAAATACATAACTTTACTTGATCACGGGGAAGTATTTTGGATGACGAAGAATAGATTCGAACGATTTGGTATAGGATTCTGGGACATATAAAGATACAGGGCCAGAGACTAAAAGACTAAAGATTTAGTTGTCCCCACGTAGAGTACAAACCTTACTCTTATAAGAAGCAGAAAAGAATTAAAGAGAAGCGGTACAGCACAGCAAGAATTAATGTTGTCAGTATAAGTGTAGGGAAAAATATTAGAGCCCGAGATTGTAGGAAGGAAGTCAAGTTAAGATTAAATAATGAGAATGGCTGAATACTAATTCTGAAAATGATCGTATATGAAAGAAAAGGAAGGTGGAAATTGTAAGCACTGGGAAAGGAATCTTAACATTTTTTCCTTGACTACTTCCGTCTTTTAGTTTTCCATTCACTGGGTTTGAATATGTGTGTGTCTGTGTGTGTGTGTGTGTGTGCATTGGGGGGAGAACGGAGGGGATGGAATGACTTTTACTTCCCCTCACTGTAATTGTCTCCCCGTGAGCTAGTGATGCCATAAATTTTCCTTAACACTTTCCGTCTCGTCCACACATTGCCTCGCCCACATTCCGTCCGACCCTACTGTAGCTCCCTCCCTACCCACCCACCCACCCAGTTATATAGACTCAGTTAGCCCCATCCTCTCACCCACTGTTCACAAGGGTAATGAATAGTATACCTACCTACATACACTACATCCACCCCACCCACACCGTCCCATGCACTCTCTACCCATCCAGTATTGTACCTACTATACCGCTTACCGACGCAACTTCCTGTCAACTTTCCCTTCCACACTGCATGATCACTCAGTAAGTCTTCCTACTACTGCCCTGAATACTTCTTGCCTCCTTCCTCTTCTGCAATTTCTTTCCTACACAATCCATGACCAATTCCAACCTTGTCCCCTCTTGCCTTTCTGCACCCAACTTTTCTCCAACTCTTGCCCCATCCACCCAATCTCTCCCCACTTTAACCCCTCCACCATTTGTCCGATCCACACCACCTTTCCCCTCCTCTATCCCATCCACCTAACATTTCTTTCTCCACTATATGCCCCATCCACACTACCTTACCCCATCCACCCCACCTTTCTTTCTCCACTATAATTTATACCCCATCCACACTAACCTTTCCCCACCTCTAGCTTCCTCTACATGTACGTACCCTACCACTACCTACCCCGTGCCCCATCCACCCAACCTTTCTCCACCTTTTTGCCTCCTCCACATCTTATCCCCAACATCCAACCTTTCTCCACCTCTTGCCTCCTCCACATCTTATCCCCAACATTCAACCTTCCTCCACCTCTTTGCTCGCCTGCAATCCACCCTTCCACTACCTCGTTTCCTACTCTCAATTCACCCTCACAACACCTCCTGACCTTCTGTTTCCCTTCCCTTCCCTTCCCTTCCGACCTTACAGTTGCTTGCTTTACTGATGGTAGAGTCTAATTCCTCGTGTCCCCAGGCGAATTCCTGAAGGAGAACAATCCACCGAAAGATGTACAATATGTAGTTGTAGCATTAAGGTAAAGGATTGTACAGACACGGTAGATAGTCCCTCACCAGACAGACACACATACAGACAGATAGACACACACACACAGACAGACAGAAGGTTTGTAATAATACTGCTAGTACACAATAGTAGATTAGCGGTATTAAGCTAGTAATATGGTACTTCAGTAGTCGTACTAGTAATACTTAAAACGACAACCAAATGAAACAAGTGGAAGTATTATATTGTTGTCTTACGTAAAAAATTGATGGTTTTGGGGATATCAAGAAGGTATGAAGGTTTACGTTGCTTTATATATAATTATATATTGCAAAGTCTTCTGATATATATAAGTTTTATAATACCACATTTATTTATTTAAAAAAGTTTTATATTGTAGATATTGTTATCATACTTTGCAATATCTTTGACGTTTCTGGATCACGCAGTGTTCAACTCCCTGACCCTTTGATCTCTCTATTTAACTGCAGTTTTGTCTCATAGTCTCCTCCCCCCTCCTTCCTCCTTGTAAAAGAATATAGTAAAAACTAAGAATTTCACTAAAAATGTTCTGCAGCCCAATTAAAACGTCCATTATTCTTGACGAGAAAAATATTCTACAAAAGGTTCCCTTCATAAAAATTTAATCCCAGTGTACGTTGTATGACCCTCAGTTATTATTTTTATCAGTTTTCATGTTTTCTTATTTAAACCTGTCCATTCCTATGTCAGTCCCGGGCCGTGGAATTCGTACCCAGACCATTGGCTAAGAGGTGTCTTTATTCTGTACATATCCTACTGTAGACATTGTTCTGCTGACCAATTCAAGTATTAGCCAGATAACATTACTAGAGAATTTTGGTGTTAGGAAATTATTGTACTAAATTTTCTAGTTGTTACGAACCCTTGAGGTCACAGTGGTGTATACGAATTCCTGGAGCCGACTGTACAATGTAAAGCTTCTTCCCCAAAGTACAAAAACGATACGTCTTGAGAATGAGAGTAGAGTGTTAATCAACCCAATATAATAACACCTTCTCCACTCCTTATTTATAGAGACGGCGGGGATTTTGTGCTATTCCTATTGGATATGTTTTTGAAAGTTTGATCTCAGACAGGAATTAGCAAAGTGTTTCGAAAAATCTGTTTAATGTATGATGATAATGATGATGATGATGATGACGACACAATTACTAGAATGTGTTTATGAGTCTTTTTCACCAGGTTGGATGATACGCCATTCGTATGTCCTCATAAACTTTATATAGCACACTTTTTTCACCTCCCTGCACCACCAGTCTCTACCCCTCACACCTCCTAATTCATGCGTGAGGGGTGTGTGAAAGAGGAGGAATAGGGTTTGTGAGGGAACAGGTGCTGGCGTGAGGTAGGCAGATAAGCGAGAAAATACAGTTTCTTGTTAGGGTGCGATGATATGTGAGTTTGTATTAAGAGTGGCGGTGTTTGGGTGTTGTAAGTAAAAGTTAGAAGTGGTGTTGGTGCTATCCATTATGGTGTTGGTGGTGTGTTCTGAGTGACAGAGATGGTATTGCTGGCAGTTGTGTTGGTGGTATTGATATTGGTGTTAGTGGTAATGTTTGCGTTTGTGGTGTTGGTGACAGTTGTATGTATGGTGTTGTGAATGCGAGATACGATGTTGCTAGCAGTAGTTGTGTTATAAACATAGGTGATGGTAGGGTGTGGGTATTGTAAGTGTGAGAGGTGGCTGGCAATGTTGGTGTTAGTAGTGATGGTGATGGTGGTGGGAAGTGTTGGAGTAAAGGCTGAATAAGGATGACGATGGTAAAATTGTAGTGGTGGTGATGGTGATGGTTGGTGATGGAGAGTGATGGATTGAGAGTTGTGTAGCAGTGATCATTGGTGATAGTATTGCAGTGATTATAGTGACGGTAATGATGGTGCGTGATGGAATGAGACGAATTAATCTGGATTATGTTGGGGAAATGATGTGGTAATGGTAGTTAGTGGTCATGAGATTGGTAATGGTACAAACTACAGTTGTGTTGAAAAAAAAAAATGGTGTTGTATGATGATGGAGCAAGACAGTGAAGGGTAAAAAATAATGATGATGATGATGAAGACTATGAACATGATGAAGCCAATGATGATGATAATAATAATGATGATGGTGAAGATGTGATGATGAAGACGATGGTGATGATGTGATAGACGTAGTGGTGCCTGAGGGACTATATATAACATTACACAGTGTCAAGACAGTACCACCACTAAAACACTCCATCACTTGGCCCCATAAAACACAAACAACACTTCAGAAACTTGCTACTTCCCATAAATTTGTTCCTTGTCTGATGGTAACTGGCCAACCATCCTTGTAGTAGATGTATATATATACTGTATGTATGTATGCTACTGTATTATATTGCTCTTTTTCTTATAAACCTTAGATCTACATGTAACATTATTCATCAAAATTAATGTCACGGTTAAATCATGTCATATAACATTGTAAAAAATAAGTATAAAGATGATCATATTTATTACATTTAACTTCAGTTCCTCGGTGTTTGGTGGTAAGCAAGTTGTACTGTACTTCCTCACAAGAAAACCTTATTAAGAAAATAAGGATAATAAAACTGTCAGCCGTTATTTAAAGGCCACATTACAATTAATTACTTTCGAAAGGTAGAAGGTTCATAGGGACTTATTCCTCTGACTTATAGCCCTTTCCATGTCGCTATTAACATATGGGAAAGCAGGAACAACAACAACAACAACAACAACATATTAGCGAAGGAGGAGGAGGAGGAAACGGAAAACACAAGGAAGAATGTGGATAAGGAAGAGGAAGGTATATTATATGTCGCTATTAGCATATGGGAAGGAAGGAACAGCAACAACAACGTATTAGCCAAGGAGGAGAAGGAGGAAACGGAAAACATGAGGAAGGATATGGATAAGGCCTAGGAAGGTACTGTGTGTATATATATGTATGGTTGAATGGTCCCCAGAGTACCATGCACCAGTCCCACGTGTTACAACATAACCATTCGCCTGATATATTGTGGATGGTGTTGGATGGTTCACAGCTTAAGGACCCTGTGATCGTGTATGAAAATTGAAGGCTTCTGATTCCTCCTGACTATGCCACGAAAAAAAGCTCCTTCCATATAGGTAGTGTTTCGTGGCAATATTTGAAGGACTCGTTTACCTCCAATTTTCTTATTATAACACAGGGTCCCTTAAGTGTAGAGTATACTTTTGGTACATTGGAGCGCGTTGATTACTCCAAAGTGTGCCAGAAAACAGAACCAGAGTGAAAAAAAATATTGGTGGCCTGTTGTTTGGAATAGTTTGGAGGAATTTTTCTCTCCGGATTTACCAACACTGTATCCTCCCCTTAAGGACCCTATGATCGTTTATGAAACCAGCTGATGGCTTCTGATTCCTCCAAACTATGCCACGAAACAAGCTCCTTCAGTACGGTTGGTGTTTGGTGGCTTTGTTTGAAGGACTCGCTAACCTCCAATTTCGACTACATCACGGGGTCCCTTTATGAATTACTTGTACTTGAGGTGGAGTCTGGAATGAGCACGAAAACTGTGAATAATACTTAGAATATTTCTGCACATTAAAATAATAAAATGTTGTGGTTTTTCTGCATTATGAGTGAAGGATTTAATTTGTGTTGTTTTATTACGAAAAAAAAAATTAGTGAGAGAAACCCTACACTTGGCTTAAATATAAAATTGTTTGATTTTAAGTAATGTTGTGTGAGTGTTCAATAAGAATTAATAAAGAACAAAAATTAAAAGAGAAATGAGGAGAGTAAATAAGAGTAGATGAAGAGTGGGAGGGGGATGAAGGTAAAAGCATCGGAGAGGTTGAGGAAAAGGCGGCTGATGGGAAGAGGATTAAACTGAGTGGAAAAAGAAGGGGAGTCGTGGAAGAAGAATGGAGGGAAGGGGGAGACGTATGTGACAGGAATGGGACAGGAGGAGAGCACGGGAGATAATTAAAACTCAAACTACCACACCAGTCAGCCTCTTTTCCACACCAACTGCCTCCATTCCACTCCACTCCACACCTCTCCTCGTACACACACACACACACGCGGGCATTTGCATATACTCCATGCCATATCCTTGCACATGGACACACACATTCAGACATGTGCACTTTCACACATAGCACACACACACACACATACACACACATACACCTTCATACTAATTATGCACTTAGGTACTGCACATCCACGCATTTACACTCACACAATGTATATGTTCAGCCCTATGGCGGCCAAACTAATAAACCGTTTATTATTATTATTATTATTATTATCATTACACACACACACACACACACACACACACACACACACACACACACTCACGAAGAATTGCAAGCACGCATGCAAGCTCGCACACACACTCTCACACACCTACTGTGCAATCAAACAAAAAAACAAAGAAAGAAATAAGCAAACGCCTCCAGAAACGAGCACAAACCCAAATGTTCGCACGCAAGTACAGTACTTAACCAGGATTTTCTAATGGGTGGCCGATGATGAACCTTCCCCTCACACCAACCTCCCCCTCACACCAACCTCCCCCTCACACCAACCTTCCCCTCAAACTAACCTCCCCCTCACACCAACCTTCCCCTCACACCAACCTCCCCCTCACACTAACCTTCCCCTCACACCAACCTTCCCCTCACACTAACCTCCCCCTCACACTAACCTCCCCCTCACACCAACCTTCCCCTCACACTAACCTCCCCCTCACACTAACCTCCCCCTCACACTAACCTCCCCCTCACACTAACCTTCCCCTCACACCAACCTTCCCCTCACACTAACCTTCCCCTCACACCAACCTTCCCCTCACACCAACCTTTCCTCCTGTAATAACACACACTTGGAACCTGAGAGTAGGATGCAATATAACAACATTCGTATCAATGGGGTGGAATCAAACTGCATGAGTCGAGTCACATTAGCACGTATCATCTTACTGAGAGTTCTAAAGATGTTATGCAAAAAAAATTATATTGATCCTAATAATATCGTATAAGGGAACAGCAGGTGAACAACAGAGCAACGTATATAGAAGTAGATTGTTTTCCACAGTCAGAATGTTTGTTATGATGTGTTTGTTGGTATAGTAGGGATGCAGGGAAGATCATCAAGGTTCGACAGACAGGTGGAGGAAGGGTGTATTTGACGAGCGGTGGTGAGTGAATGGTAGGGAACACAGGAAGAAGAGGAGAGGTCGTAAGGAGAGGATTCACATTAATACAAAGAAGGGAATAAACAGGAATGGAGTGAGATGGAAGTGAGGAAATAGGAACATGTAAACAAGTAATGATTATGGGAAAGATATTAAGGTTACAATAAGAGAAAGAGGGGGAAATAAGGGACATAAGAAAATTATAGAAGAAGAACGAAAGGTGAAGAAGAGAAGGAAAAGAGATTTATTATAAAGAAAATAATGATAAGCAAGTTGAGAAAATTATCGTGATAGATAAAAAAAAAAAAAAACGTAAGACATTAATAGTAACTGGTCCGCTAAGTTGAAAACAGCGAACAAACGAGAGAAAGATTGAAAATACAGTGGGAAAGAATGAGGGAGTGAAAATTAAGTGTGCACGTGACTGCCGTGAGTCTAGTCTGGACGAGAGAGGGATGGGAATGAAGTGAGAGGAGGGGAGAGAGAAAAGGAAAATTCCCCTCATCACGTTCTATGTGTTCCTAGTAGCTCTTTCTAATCGTGTCCCCTTCTTTTCTCTGTCCCTACCATCCTTATATCTGTCTCTCTCTTCTCTACCATTGTCTCTTTTTTCCTTCCCTCATTTTACCTTTTTTTTTCAGTTCTATACTTTGCCTTTCCCTTTCCAGTCGTCACAGTTTCTCTACCTCTCACATCCCTTTTTTTTTTTTTCCTCCCCTCATTAGTCTCGTTGTTTCACCCTTCTTCCCGTCTTTCCCGTCCTCCACTTCCTCTCTTTTTCCCTTGTTCTTCCTTTCCTCTTTTACTCCCCTCCCCTTCCCTCACTTACCCACTTCCCCTTCCCTCACTTACCCACCTCCCCTTCCCTCTTTTTCCCCAGATAGGCAGGAAAAGAGTAAAGGAAAATGCCACGACGAGGGTGATGAGGCGTATGTATACTGGCCAAGTGAAGGTGGGGGAAGAAACCCAACTCCCCTCACTACTACTACTACTACTACTACTACTGCTACTATTACCGCTACAACTACTTCTACAACTACTACTACAACTACTACTGCTACTACTACTGCTAAAACTACTACTACAACTACTACTCCTACTACTACTACTACTACAACACTACTACAACTATTACTACAACTACTACTACTACTACTACTACTATTGCTACTACAACTACTACTACAACTACTACTGCTACTACAACTACTACTACAACTACTACTGGCGCAGGCCGCCAGTCCTCCGCAGGAGCTAGCGGCTCTTAGGAGCCAGCTAGTATATATATATATATATATATATATGTGTGTGTGTGTGTGTGTGTGTGTGTGTGTGTGTGTGTGTGTGTGTGTGTGTGTGTGTGTGTTGTTGTTGTAGTTGTATATATATATATGTGTGTGTGTGTGTGTGTGTGTGTGTGTGTGTGTGTGTGTGTGTGTGTGTGTTTAGTTGTTATCGTCATAGTAGGTTTGGTGTTGTGGTGGTAGTGTTGATGTTTTTCTCATAGTGTTCGTCATAAATATTTCATGTATTACTTCTCCATTTTACACAAACCTCAGTCTGGCATCATCATCTCCATCCTCATATCCTCATCATTAATTTATTCTTCTTTCCATCCTCCACTCTACTTATATCCATCCTCCACTCTATATCCTCAGCCTCACTTTCTTCATCATCTCAATCCTCCTCATCACTTTCTTCTTCTTTCCATTCTCTTTCCACTTTCTTCTATCCTCCATCCTCTCACCTCACTCTCCTCTTCTCTCTCCACTCATTCCCCCTTCTGTATCTTCCCATCCTACTTTCTTCACTTCTCCACTCCTCCACCCTACTTTCCTCACCTCTCCATCCTCCCATCCTACTTTTCTCACCTCTCCACTACTTCACCTCACTCTCCTCTTCTCTCTCCACTCCTTCCCAATCAGTTCTCCATCCCACTCCAATCTCCTCGCAAATCCCCGACGCTCAGTTTTCATTTCCTCACTTCTGTTCTCACCCTCTCATCATTCCCTCCCTTCCTCCCTTCCTTCCTTCTGTTTCTCACCCTCTCATCATTCCCTCCCTTCCTCCCTTCCTTCCTTCTGTTTCTCCCTGCTTTATCTTACTTAGTCTTCTTTCCCTGCCTTCCACTTTATCTATTCCTCATATTTTCCTTACCCACATTTATTATATACCTCAGTACACACTATTTTCCCTCCCTCCCCAAAAAAAAATTCCTTTCACACATACATTACATTATAATTTTTCCCTCCCCATATATAATTTTCCCTCCCCACACATCATTTTCCCTCCCCACACATCATATTCCCTCCCCACACATCATTTTCCCTCTCCATTCATCATTTTTCCCTCCCCACACATTTTCCCTCCCCACTTCACTGGTGCTCTTCTCTGCCAACTATGCTCTTGACGCCTCTCTCTCTCTCTGCCAAGTTGTTTACAGCGGCACGGCTTTGGAGCTCCGCAGTTTTACAAGTTTTACAAGGATTACAGTGCTTCTACAACTGCAGGATAGGCACAGCAAGTATATGGGACCACATTTGATAAACCAAGGCTGTTGAAATTTTAAAATGAACTTTTAACTTAGTAAAATAACCAGTAAGAATTTTATCCTTGGCTGGAAAGCCCTCCCTCGACCGAGTTCTCAGCCTTTGCGCATGCGCACTGGGACCTCCTAACCCTAACGTCACAAGTTACGTCACGCTGGGAGTTCCGAATTCTTCGGGGATTCAGTTATGGACTCGAGCACCTTGAGGATTTTGCTGGAGTCGCAAGAGGGAGCATTCAAATCTGCAATGGAGATAGTGGTGAAGCAGATGAATGACCAGATAAACAAAATGGAAAGTAAAGTATCAGATCTTATGACCAGCCTCGAGTTTACTCAACGAGAGGTTGACGACCTAAAGTCTGAGATCAAAGATCTTGAAAAGGAGAAGAAAGATGCCAAGACTAAGATAGAAATATTAGAAAACCAAGCTGAGTCTTCAGACCATAAGATTAAAGAGTTAGAAGAGAAAATCAACCAACAAGAAGATTATAGTAGAAGAAAGAATGTGAGAATCAGTGGCGTGGAGGAACGAGTCATTAATGAGACTTGGGAGCAGACCGCTACCACGGTGACCTCTCTCCTGGATAGCAAGATGCAGCTGCCTGATGTTGTTTTGGAGCGGGCGCACAGAGTGGGGCCTCGCCGGGACAACATGCCTCGTACCATAGTGGCACGTTTTGCTCGCTACCATGACCGTGATGCAGTGATGAGAAGCGGCAGGAAACTCAGAGGCACAAATATTTATGTAAATGAGGACTTGTGTGCTGCATCGCAAGTTACAAAGAACGCTCAGATGCCCCTCCTTAAAGCAGCTAGAGCTCAGGGCAAGGTAGCCTTCTTCCGCCACACGAAACTCATCATTAAGGAGAAGATAAGTGGAGGTGATGACGGGTGGAGACAGCGGTCGACGGTGGGTGTGGGCGCCCGTTGGGTGGGCGGTGCTAGTGGCGCTGATGGTGGTGCTGCTGCTGTTGATGGTGCTACCGCTGTTGGGGGTGCTGCTGTTGGTGGTGGTGCTGCCGCTGTTGGTGGTGCCGGTGGTGCTGCCGCTGTTGGTGGAGCTGCTGGTGGTGCTGCCGCTGTTGGTGGTGGTGCTGCCGCTGTTGGTGGTGGTGCTGCCGCTGTTGGTGGTGGTGCTGCTCCTGTTAGTGGTGCTGCCGCTGTTGGTGGTGCTGCTGCTGCTGGTGGTGCTGCCGCTGTTGGTGGTGGCACGGCTACTGGTGGTTCTGTTGCTGCTGGTGACGCTGCTGCCTCTGGTGATGTGGTTTGTGTGGAGGTGGCAGGAGTGTGGTCTGGAAAAGATGATGCTCGTCCTTCTCTACCTTCATCTCAGCCGGGCGGCTCCCGTATGCGTCCAACATCCTCCTCGTCTGTGTCTGCATCAGTCGCTCCCTCGCCCCAACGAAAAGACGTAAAGAAACTAAGGAGTGCTACAAAAAAGTAGGACTGTAGCCCGTAGCTCTGGTATCATTGAATAATATAATCCTTTGTGAAATCATGAATATAGAACAATATCTTCCATTTTATAATTTACATAATGAAGATTTTATCAACACAGTAATTAATGATACTCACAATTATACATTAGACATGATCAACTCATTGGAGTATAGTCCCAGTGACTCTAACATCCCTAGCCATAATACAGATGACTGTGAACTATTATTACCTGAGCCAATGTGTGATTATACCTTCTGTAACGAAGATTTGAGGCAAACTTTTCCCAGCAATGGATTAAAGATATGTTCTTTTAATGTAAGTAGTGTTCCCTTGCATCTCGAGTCTCTATTTGACCAATATTTAACCCCATGTGGTATTCAATTTGATGTTGTTGGCTTGTCTGAGACACGCCTTAATGATAACATATGTAATTTATATAACCAACATAATTATTGTTCTTATTTTTTTAACAAATCGACCCAAGGTGGTGGCTTGGCTATCTATGTACACAATAAATTTCAAGGTGTTCGAATCGGCGATGCTTGTCTGCGGTTACCTCATATAGAATCACTATTTATCCAAATTCTTAAACCGGAAAAATTCATAATAGGAATTATATATAGGCCCCCAAACAGCACATTTGATGATTTTTTTGGCTCTTTGGAATTCATTTTAGAGTTGTTATCCAAATTTAAATTAAATTGTTATTTAATGGGGGACTATAACATAAATTTACTACATGTGAATGATAACATTATGAAATACTCCAACTTATTTCACTCGTATAATTTTTTCCAAGTTATTACAAAACCAACCAGAGTTACCAGCAGGTCTGCAACGTTGATTGATCACATTTGGACAAATAACATAAATAATTATATTAGAAGTGGCATTATGTACATAACTTTAAGTGATCATTTTCCTGTGTGGAGTTTATTTTCCGTCTCTACTCAAAACAATACAGATCATATTTATATAACTAAAAGAATCTATAACAATGACAATATATGTAATTTCAGAGAAGATTTAAAAAACTATAAATGGGATTTAGAACTGACCAATACAGAGGGAGCTGAAAATATTTTTAATTCATACATCAGAAAATTTAAAAATCTGTATGATACCCACTTTTCTGTAAAGTCATTTCCAGTTAAAAAGAAGCACCTTGGAAAACCTTATATAACACCTGGTATTACGAAGTCCATAAAACATCGGAACAAGTTACAGAAATTATATGCACGATGGCCATTAACATATGGTAACATCTTTAGGAAATATAGAAACACGTTAACCACAGTTATTCGTACAGCTAAAGAAAATTACTTCAAGTCAAAGTTAAGTCAAGAGTCAGGTGATATGAGGAAGACATGGGTAACATTGAATCAATTAATGGGTAAAACTGAGTCTAGCTTGCCATCCTCCATGAATTTTTTAAATGAAACTGTGTCAAACAACAAAGATATTGCAGAGAAGTTCAATGATTATTTCAGCAGTATTGCGCTCAAACTAGCCTCAGACATCGGACCATCGGGGGTCCCTTTCGAGTCATTTTTACCCGAACCTGTTCCATTCTCATTTTACCTCAAACCAACGTCAGAACAAGAAATTATAGACGTCATAAAAAATCTTAAAAGCACTTCTGCCGGATATGATGATATCCACATAAATATAATAAAAGAATGTAGCAAAGAAATGTCATCTTTTTTAAAATTCTTAATAAATACATGTTTCAAAGAAGGTTACTTCCCAAAACAATTGCAAATAGCCAGGGTTGTACCAATTTTTAAAAAGGGTGAAAAATATAAACACACTAATTATAGACCTGTATCCATCCTCCCCAGTCTCAGTAAGATTATAGAAAAAATATTTTATGCTAGAATAACTGATTATTTTTCAAAGTTTTCTCTATTGACAGATTGTCAGTATGGTTTTAGGCCTGGGTATTCGCCTGATCTCGCAATTCACCATCTTTGTCAAAGCATTTATGATACACTAGACAGTAAATGTAGTCAAATAACAGTGTTCTGTGATTTAAGTAAAGCTTTTGACACCATATCCCACGAAATTTTATTGAAAAAATTATTACAGTATGGTATCCGAGGGAATGCAAACTTGTTTTTAAGGAGCTACCTTAGTCATAGACAACAATTTACTGTATATGAAAACTCTACCTCCTCATATAAGCAGGTCAGTTGCGGAGTACCTCAGGGGTCAATTTTAGGCCCAATGTTGTTTTTAATCTATATCAATGATATTGTTTATACTAGTAGTAAATTAAAATTTCTATTGTTTGCAGATGACACAACAATTTTCGTCAAGGGTCAAAGTATTCATGAAATAATTCATACTTTAAATAATGAGATAACCAATGTTTCAGACTGGCTTAAAAGTAATAAATTAACGTTAAACATTACTAAAACCTTTTATATGGTTTCAAGTGTCTCAAACACTAACTTTGAGGATATAAATATTAAAATTAATAATAATCTGGTCAGTAGAGTGAATCAAGCAAAATTCTTAGGTATTACTATTGATGAAAATTTAACTTGGAAATCTCATTTATACCAACTTAGTACTAAATTGTCACAAATTACAGGTGTATTATATAGGCTTAGGAATTGTATCACTATCAACTGCCTTAAATTAGTATACATGTCAACAGCTTATTCACACCTTGTATACTGCTCTGCAATATGGGGAGGAGCGTTAAAAACACATATAGATAGTTTATATATTGTACAGAAAAAAATGATTAGGATAATGTTTTACAAATCAAGGTATGACCACACTAACCCTATGTTTATTGAACACAAGCTTTTAAAAGTGCCAGATGTGCTGGTACTGCAGTCCTGTTTATTTGTATTTAAATCTCTTTATGTGTATCCTACTGTAACTACATATCAACTACTTTCGCATAATCCTAACTCAAGAAGACCAAATGATCTAAAAATACCGTACTGTAGAACTGTTCACGCACAGAAAAGTGTCAATGTAAGGGGTGTAAAGGATTGGAATAAACTTTCGTCAGAGTTAAAATCGATGACCTCAATCCAATTATTTAAGAATAAAGTCAAACTGTCTTTATTTCAGAAGTATGATAACTAATATGTATATAACAATATATGGTACTGTACGTGTGGTGTGCAGGTGTTTATTTATGTGCAGGAGGGTATGTTGGACTTGCTTTTATGTACAGTGTATGCATTTGTATATATATGCTGATGGATGTGTGTATAGTGGGCGTTTCATTTTGTTAGGTTTTTTATGTGTTTTTGTGTTTGCCTATTTTGCATTAATTTTGCACTGGTATGTTTTAATTAATTTTCTTGTGATGTGGTATAATATATAACAAATTAAGAATATTGTGAATTAGGCCGCTGAACAAATTGCGCAGGACCTCAACCAATAATTTTCTTCAGGTCTATATAAAAGCTTTGGCTTAATGGACCTGGCCAGAATGACTGAATTATTATTTGTACATATTATGCTTGCTGTATAAGGCCAATAAAAACTATCAATCAATCAATCAATCAATCTCCCTCTCCATTTCCCACTCGTCGGTCGCTGGATATCACTCCCTCTCACTATTTTTCACACGCCCCCTTTCAGCTCTCCCTCCACTCCCAAAATATATTCTCTCTCTCTGTCTTTCACTCTCTCTCTCTCTATTTATTTATCTATCTATCTATCAAACTATCTATCGATATATCAATATGTTTATAAATCTATCTATAAATCTATCTATATATCTATAAATAGCTCTATCTATCTATATAGGCTATATATATATATAATATATATATAGATATCTGTTACTTTCATATTATCCATTAATCTATCTATCTATCACACACTCTCTCTATCTCTCTCTCTCTCTCTCTCTCTCTCTCTCTCACACACACACACACACATCACTCATCTCATTACATCAGCCGTCTCAATATCTCATCTCTCACTCATCAGCATCTATAATCCTCCTCCTTTTTCATCCCTCACCGTCTCTAATTATTCTCTCTCTCTCTCTCTCTCTCTCTCTCTCTCTCTCTCTCTCTCTCTCTCTCTCTCTCTCTCTCTCTCTCTCTCTCTCTCTCTCTCTCTCTCTCTCCTCTCTCTCTCTCTCTCTCTCTCTCTCCCATGTTCCTTCCCCATGGCTTATCTGTCTCTTACTAATGTTCTTCCCCTTTCCTTCATTACCTTCTCTATTTTGCTATCTCCCCCCACCTTTACCCCTCTCCTCCCTTACTTCTTTCCTCCTTTACACCTCCCCTCCTTTTCCCCTTTCCTCCCTTACTCCTTTCCTCCTTTACCCCTCTCCTCCTTTTCCCATACCCTATCTTACTCCTCCACTCTTACTCCCCTACCCTCCCTTACCCCTCCCTTCCCTTACCTGCCCATCTGCTATCTCGGAATGTCTCTGTTGACGAAGAGAGAAAGAGAGAGAGAGAGAGAGAGAGAGAGAGAGAGAGAGAGAGAGAGAGAGAGAGAGAGAGAGAGAGAGAGAGAGAGAGAGAGAGAGAGAGAGAGAGAGAGAGAGAGAGAGAGAGAGAGAGAGAGAGAGAGAGAGAGAGAGAGAGAGAGAGAGAGAGAGAGAGAGAGAGAGAGGGAGGGAGAGAGAGAGAGAGAGAGAGAGAAAGATAGAGAGAGAGAGAGAATAATATCCCCATTCCCTTACACTGTGACCAACCCCCTTTACTCATCACTCTGACTCACTCTATTCCCCCTTTCTAACAGACCATTTCCTCCTACTCTTTCACTCCTTACTTTACCACAACTTCTCCTTACTCTTTAACCAACCCCATTTACTCTCTCATCGCTCTACCTCACTCTATCACCATTCCTAATTTCTACCTAACCCTTTCCTCTAACTCTTTCACCTCTTACTTTACCAAATCTTCCTCTTACTTACTCTCTGATCATTTCTCTCGCTAATGTCGTTCCTTTTAAAGTCACGTTCCTCGTCAGTGTGAAGATTCTGTTTCATTGACGATGATTCACTAAAATGTTTTAATCATTATTACTTTAATCCGTGATACTTGATGGCGTATGAATGGTAAATGTTTCGTTTTCTTGTTCCACACTATTGTTATATATTTTGTATGTAAAGGTATTGATTGTATTTAATTTTTCATGTTCATATAATATTATGCAGCAGGTGTTTTGAAGATTTTGAAGTGTCATTGAATTTAAAGTTAATTTGTGTTTATTTCCATTCCTGTATTATGAAGACATTGGGTTGGAACATAAGAATGGAGTGAATAAAATCATGGGGGGCATTAGATTTAAATCTACTCATTATTTCTATAAATAATAATCAAAGAACTATCTCGTATTATTGTTAGTGTGACAATTTGGGACTAACCAAACCCCTACTTCCTAACCAGATCTAGTTATATATAAAAAATCCTGATACAATATTATTATTATACTCTAAGTTAGTAATAAACCCGAGTTGTAACATTACTCTTTCTTCCCCTTACAATTAAAATTAACCTCCATTTCCTCTCCTATACATTATCTCTCACAACCCAACTCTCTCTTATCACTACACCCCCCTTTCCTCTCCTATACTAATCCTCTCTCATTATCTCTCACAACCCAACTATCTCTTATCATTCATTCCCTGCTTACTTCCACATTACCCCTCATAAAGTCCCCTCCCCACCATATCCTCTGCCTCACCCTCTCTCCTTCATAACCTCTCCCCTTGCTTCTTCTATTTCTATCCTTCATCTTTATCATCTGCTTCTTCCCACATTCCTCTTGCTTCACTGTCACTCTTACCCTCCCATTTCGCTTCACTCCTCCACTCTCTCGCTCTCTTATTTTTTTTTCATTAAGGGTATTCCTCTCATGCTGTCTCCTCCATCTTCTCCTTTTCCTCTTACCTCCTCTCATTTCTCCCTCAATGCTCTCCTTTCCCCACCCCACCTCACCCTCTGCTCTTCCGCCGCAAAAGTCTGTCCCTAATTCACTCTCAGCCACCATTAGCAGTCCTGACGCTCCCTCCCTCACACCGCAGAGGGAGGGACAGACATACAGACAGACAGCAAGAGACTGGCTGGCAAGCAGACAGACAGACAGATAGAGCAAGAGATGAGAGAGGAAATGAGGAGAGATGAGAACTCTCGTGGGAAAAATGTTGAGCCTGATTGTGTTACGAATATATGTATATATATATATAATATGTATATATATATATATATATATTATATATATATATATATATATATATATATATATATATATATATATATATATATATATATATATATATATATATATATATATATATATATATATATATTTTTTTTTTTTTTTCTTCGATAAATTATAGAGTCCCTTGATTAATATGATTTCTCACACAAACACATACACGCAAACGCACACACAAGCAATTTCTCCTCCGCGAGTACTATAGCAGGCGAACGTATATGCAGGGCATGCAATTCTACACCGCTCTCTCACTGATGCAACCAGACGCAAGGGTACACACACACACACACACACACACACACTAGTATTCCGGGCACACTAGCAATGCAGACCCAAGTAAGTACACACACAATCACACTTAATACACACACACACATAATACCTACACACAAGCAATACACACACACAGCCTTGAGGAAATACAACCTAACACAAGACTGAGTTAAGATGGACAAAGCAATTACAGTATATGTCCTGCAGCTAAACACGCCAGCCGTTCGGTAAAGACGGACTGACAGAGAGATACACGAGGAAATACAGAGGGGAAGTAAGAAGAGAAAATAGATAGGCTATATGTTATAAAAGGAATAGACAAAATGGCCTAGTTGTTAATAATAGTGACAAGCCAAAATACACAGGAGATGTATGGAGAAAAGAAAAATGAACAAATGAACAAACAGAGAGATGCATTTTTAGAGACAGATAGAGATAAGTTTGTAATTTCTGTCATTACAAATTAAGAACGAATTGCCATTAAATATATTTAATTTGCCATTAAATATATTTTCCCATTTTTACGACGTCCAATCTTTTATAAATGTGACGTGTCTAGATAAAGTAACTTGAATGAAATAATATTAGTTTCACTTTGTACCTCATGATCTCTGTGTACAAATATTAAAATGCGGTACTGTGTCTGTAGCCAGCGTGTAGGCTATATAGGAGATAGAAAGAGAGAAAGATGCACTTAGATAGACTGATGGACAAGCATGGAGAGAGAATGGGAGGAATTGAAATACTGTTAGCTCGACAGAAAGAGACGTACAAATAGATAGACAAAGGCCAAACTATGCGACAACTCAATCAGCACAGCAACCAGTGAATACCAAGCACAGAAACCTGTCACACAACTCTCATGCACATACATACATACATATATACATACAAACATACATACATATATACATACAAACATACATACATATATACATACATACATACAAACATGCCTTCATACCGTACTATACATTCATAATACAGTTGTCTTAAAGTCATATAAATTAATCTGAACAAACATATGCGTACAGTCACAAGTACTAATAATTATACAGCTTTGGTTGAAGTTTTAAGCAGTTCAATTCACCAACGAATTAATTCTAATGGCGATCATATTGGGCATTTATTTAAGTATTTGAAGCACACCTAGATACTTACTAGTGCTCATGACTGTACGTAAGCATGAATAAGCACATTCACACTTTCATCCCAGTGTAATACACATGCTGATATACACGTATGTACTTGCTTACACATGCATGACTGTAATAATCTTAACGACTAAGCTTGATGAAGAGA
>JAWZYT010007403.1:0-17690 GCA_034508575.1 Petrolisthes manimaculis | reverse complement strand
ATAGGGAAGGCAAGGCAAGGAAGGGTTGGGTTAAGTTGGATTGGTTTGGGTTCACTCGGGTTTGGATATAGGGAAGGCAAGGCAAGGAAGGGTTGGGTTAAGTTGGATTGGTTTGGGTTCACTCGGGTTTGGATATAGGGAAGGCAAGGCAAGGAAGGGTTGGGTTAAGTTGGATTGGTTCGGGTTCATTCGGGTTTGGGTATAGGGAAGACAAGGCAAGGAAGGGTTGGGTTAAGTTGGATTGGTTTGGGTTCACTCGGGTTCGTTTAGGTTTATTTGGGTAGGGATGGTTTGTCTTGGATTTAGTTAGGTTGATATTGGTTGGTTCTTGGTCGAGTGGGGTGGACTCGTATTTATTTATTTATTTATTTATTTATTTATTCATTTATTTATTTATTTTTTCAAGGGATTGGGTTGGCATGAACTGGGTTGAGTTGGATTAGGTTGTATGGGAAGATTGGTGTATTAGATTGGAGCCAAGAGTTTATATTACCTTTCCTCTCCTTCCTTTCCCATTTATCTTGCCTTTCATACTATACCCTTTCTTTCTCATTAATTCACGTCTCCTATCCTATTCTTCCTCCTTCCCCCTTTCCCCCTCTATCATTCCCTTCTATATATATCTCTTCTTTTCTCACTCTTTATAATCCTCTATCCTTCCTCTCTCTTCCCTCATGATCTCTCTCTTTCTCATCTCTATCATTCCCTTCTCTCTATATATCTCTTCTTTTCTCACTCTTTATAATACTCTATCCTTCCTTTCTCTTTTTCCCTCATGCTCGCTTTCTCTCTCTCTCTCTCTCTCTTTCTCTCTCTCTCTCTCTCTCTCTCATGTACTTAATCTTCACGGTCGAACCTAACCTTCTTCATCACTCTATTTTTACCCCAACCACTTCCCTTTCCATCATCACACCAACACTACTAACCCTCCTCCATGTTAAGACCTCATCAGCAACCTTATCATTATGGTGGTGTGTGTGGTGGACGTATAGTTGGTGAATTGGTGGTTTGGTTGTGTGTGGTATCAAAAAGGTTGGTGTGTGTGGTGGACGTAGTTGGTGAATTGGTGTTTGGTTGTGTGGTTGTGTGTCGTATCAAAAAGGGTGGTGTGTGGTGGACGCAGTTGGTGTTTGGTGTTTGGTTGTGTGTGGTATCAAAAAGGTTGGTGTGTGGTGGACGTAGTTGGTGAATTGGTGTTTGGTGGTTTGGTTGTGTGTCGTATCAAAAAGGGTGGTGTGTGGTGGACGTAGTTGGTGAATTGGTGGTTTGGTTGTGTGGTTGTGTGTCGTATCAAAAAGGTTGGTGTGTGGTGAACGTATAGTTGGTGAATTGGTGTCTGGTGGTTTGGTTGTGTGTCGTATCAAAAGGGGGTGGTGTGTGGTGGTGATGTCTGGTGTGCATGTGTCTGTGTTTGGTGTGTGGTAGGGTGTTGGTCGTGTGTGGTATCAAAAGGACTGTGTGTGGAATTGGTGTTTGGTATGTGTTTGGTATTCGGAATGTGGTGTGTATTGTTGGTGATGTGTTTTGTTTACATTGTGAGAATATTTTTTTTTTCCATCACAAAAGCGAAAAATATTAAGCATATAAAAACAACGCGAATAAAAGGAGTCAAATCAGGGAGTACCAGTATTGTTAATTATTTTCTAGTTGCGGAAATATTCAGTCAGAAAAATGTGAACAGTCATCAATCCATATATATTCAAAACATTAAAAAATTTCAGGTCATCTTATAATTATAGTCATCGGGAATAGTTCAGAAATCGAATCTTGAGTGACGAGTCTGAGAATATCAATTGCTTCCCATTATACAACAACAACAACAACAACAACAACAAAGTCTGGGAAACTACAACAACAACAACAATAACAACACCAACAAAAGCAACAGCAGTAGTATATAATAGTAGCAGGAGCAGCAACAACAACAACAACAACAATAACAACAACAAAGTATGGTGAACTACAACAACAACAACATTAACAACAACAACAAGAGCAACATCAGTAGTATATAATAGTAGGAGGAACAGAATTAAGGAGTGTTGGTTGCGAGAGAAGCCAGCTCATTATCCTTCATTTCACAGCGTATAATTTTCACCTACCCTTCATTATGCAAACTTTTTTTATCGGTAATATTTGCAGCTTCCCGGGTCTGGAAGTGAGGTTAGGTGTGTGGCAGAGGAATTAAAGGGTTGGGGAAGGTGGAAGTCTGCATGGGTATTGGTGGAAGGTGGAAGAGGTGGGGAAGGAAGGGTTTTAATAGTGAATAAACCAATAGGGGAGGAATGGGGAGGGGAGAGTTGCATGGTGTGGATGGTGAGAATGGGGTTTGGGAGTTTGTGGGGAGATACAGACAGAAGCGGGAAAATGTTATGGTGGGGAAGTGTGAAGGAAGGATTGGGAAGGGGGTCAGTCTTTAAAAAATAATTATACAGTGTTGAGGTAAGAGGTTATAAGGGTTATGTTTGGGATGGGGAGGTTTTTAGTTCTGTTCTTGATGTGAGTGAAGAGATATATGAATAGAGTTTCAAGTGTGGATAAGGATGATCGGTACATGTTGAGATGTGACATATAAAGGATGTGTGTGTGTGTGTGTGTGTGTGTGTGTGTGTGTGTGAGAGAGAGAGAGAGAGAGAGAGAGAGAGAGAGAGAGAGAGAGAGAGAGAGAGAGAGAGAGAGAGAGAGAGAATGAGAATGTGTGTGTGTGTGTGTTTTGAGAGGTGGGGTTATGGCGCCCCCTAGGAGATGGATATGACAGAATAATGTGGCTTGAATACCTAACTACTCCCTAATAGCTGGCGGAGGGAGAGGGAGGAAGGGAGGTTGATGAGAAGCGAGTGAGTGTTGAGAGGGAGAGAGGGAGTGTTGAGAGGGGAAGGAGAAAGTGTTGAGAGGGATAGAGGGAGTGTTAAGAGGGGGAGGAAGGAGGGTACTAAGAGGGAGAAAAGGAAGAGTGTTAAGAGAGGGAGGGGGAAAGAAAGTGATGAAAAAAGGGGAAGTGTTGAGAGGGGAAAAGGAATATTAGAGGAAGGGAGGGATCTGGGAGGTATTGGAGAGAGAGAGAGAGAGAGAGAGAGAGAGAAAAAAAGGAGTTTATAAGGGGGAGAAGGTACGTACCAATGTGTTTGAAGGAGGGATTTAATGGGAGGAGGGATTGGGTGAGTGGCTTGGTTGGGGAAGGTAAAGGTAAAGTAGAACACAGTGCTTGAGTGAGTGAAGAAGGTGAAGAAAGAAAGTTGTAGATGAAGGAAAGAGGGAAGGAAGAAAGGTATGGGGGGGTTCGAAGGGGGGGGGGTAGGTATATGAGTGTGCTTGAGGGTGGGAGGGAGGGAGGGAGGTAGAGGCTGGCTGGGAGTGGGAGGATAATGACAGGTTCCAGACGTGTTTATGACTTGTTGACGGGAAGCAGTTTGTCTCATTTTTGTGGGGAAACAATTTAAGACCCCATTCCCCATCAACACCGACCCTACCCTGTCTGTCTGTCTGTCTGTCTTTTCTATCTGCCTATTAATCTATTTATTAAACTCGCCACAATTCATTCTTACTTTCACTTGTATCTCTGTTTGTATTACCTTTAAGTTATAAATATATACATTTAATGATATACAGAATTAATGTCTTCTCTCTCTCCCCTCACACACACACACACACATACACACACACACACACACACACACATATATACATACACACACATACACACACACACACATACATATACATACACACATACATACACTGTCTCCCCTTTTCGTTCTCTATCTCTTTCTTTCTATACTTTTCTGTTTCTATCCTATTTTTTCTCTGTTTCAAGCTTCTCACCACTTTTACCCTCCCCTTCCCATCTTTCTCCTCTTTCCCCGTAGCTCCTTTCGTTACCTCTAGGTCTACGTCTAACCCTATAGTTGTATTTATTTACCTTTATTCCTCCCTTTTGTTTCTCACTCAGACGCTTTCTCTCTCTCACTTTTTTTCTTTTTAAATTACCTTCTTTTTCTAAATTCTTCAGGTTTCGTTACATCATCTCAATTTTCTTTCTTCCCTGCTCAATTCCCCCCCCCCCATCATCCTAAAAATAAATAAACTCCCCTCCCCCATTCCCCCCCCCATTCATCAGACCAAGGAAGCCCATTACACGGTAGCTCGCTTCTCTCCCTTCACCCCCACCACGACCCCCTCCCTCCTTTCCCCCTCCTTACCCCTACAGCCACCACAACCCCCTCCCTCGCCCCTCCCCCCCACCTCACTCAAGCATATTTACAGCCACTTCAATAACATCTTCATCCAGGAAACGTCAAGACACACAGACAGACAGAGAGACAGCTACTCAAAACATATCTGCATGGGTCACTTCTGATTCCTCCATACTCATCAACACAACAGATATCCCCGTCACTCCTCTATGTCGCCAGTGTGTTTCCCAGCACAGTTTGGAGGAGTTGGTAGTCCCACATTTCTCCTCCATGCGATAGATGATGCCCTCCCCGCCCGCCCCCAACCCCCCTTACCCCCCTTATCCCCCACTCCCTTAAATCGTATACCCTCACCTAACAGAGGTGTTTTATCTACGAGTAATGATCCTTGCAACAGTGTACTGGGGGAAATTGCAATGCTTCAGTTACTCCATCCAACCAACTAACTCCCAGGCCCTCCTCTCCCTTCCCTTCTTTCCTACCCTTCCCTCCCTTCCCCCTCCCTTCTTACCCCTCCATCTTCCCCCTCTTCATCCCCTTCTTACCCCTCCATCCTCCTCTCCTTCCCCTCCCATCCTTCATTCCCTACTCTCCCTTCCTTCCATCTTCCCCCTCCTTCCCCCACCATCCTCCCCTCTTCTCTCCACTCATTACAAGCACACACTTCCCATTTTGTCTTAAGGCTATAGAAGGAAGGAAATATAATTAACAGGGAACGTATATATCAAACTTTAATCTAAATCAAACCTTCCATCTAAAAAAAAAAAAAAAAAAAAAATGAGACATAGATGAAAAAGAAGATAGAGATATACAGTATATATGTTATTGATGTAAGTTGAGTTGATTGGATTCATTAAACGATATTAGAGAAAAAAGAAACTATCTCTCTCTCTGTCTCTCTCTGTCTGTCTGTCTGTCTGTCTGTACATCGTTAACTGTAGCAAACATTCATTTCTGCCTCCATCTGGCCTGCACGAGCCCGTCTGGTGGCCACGACAAGTCCTTGAGACGCTGATATATAGACGGGGGCAATGTTTTTCCATAAGGAGTTGTGGGTACGGGGTTAAAGGACTGACTTAACCTCCTAGCCACAATATGCGGCAATAAAGTACATAAAAAAGGAGACACATCAACTATACGGCTATATCCCCTGCTCCCTCTTACTACCCTCTCTCTCTTTTTTTCTCTCTCTTTTTATCTCTCTCTCTCTTTACCTCTCTCTCTCTTTCTCTCTCTCTCTCCATTTACAATAATGAAAGAAACGGAAGAAAAAAAAAATTTACAAAAAAAAAAAAAATAGATTAAAAAAATAGATTAAAAAAATAAAAAGTTAAAATAGAGTATCGTGAGTCATTTGGTAGAGGGATGATGTGTTTTGAAGGCCGCCAATCAACTCAGGGAAGGTGTCGTCGTATCAATCAATGCATTTCGTCCACCGTTTCAAAATGCCAAGTTGGAAATAGTGAAGCATAATGGGGGAAATGGGGGATCCAGTGTTTGTCTGAATTTATTTTGTCCATAGATGCAAATAGTGGATTTTTTTTTTTTTTTTTTTTTTTTTTTTTTTTTTTAATTGGGCAAAGGATGGATGATACCTTTTGAGGGTGAAGGGGGGAAGGGGGTGCAAGTGTAGTTTTGAGAGAGGGGGGGGGGGGAGGGGGTACAAGTGAAGCGAAAGTACATGATTAATTGTTTTTCCATTATTCGTGCTGTATTTAGTATTTATCATTATGGTGTATTATTTACCCATCTAGACTTCCCACGAGAGTCTTGCCTTGGCGACGGCGATGTATGAATAGCAAAGAAATGTAAACACCACAAGCCAAACGATTGATTAAACCGATCTCTCGTAGCGGAGGACTCGACTTTTAGGTCTGACTGTACGGCCATTACCTCGTTCGTCTTAGCATCACCAAGAACCGCACTGGAAAATGGCCGCAACATTGCAATTGAGGAAGGTGAGACAGATTGCATCCCTACGTTTTCCTCCTCCAGTTTCAATCATAAGTGAAGATGAACGATATGGTGAACCAGATTTATGTCAGACTCCTACACGATATTCATTAACCCTCGCAACACAGAAGTCTTCTCATAGGTACCTTGACTCATTAACTTAAGGTGGTCATTCTTTTTTTTTGGTATTTTGGAGTGCCTTGATTCCTCCAAAGTATGCTAGGAAACTGGCCAAGAAGAGCTAAAATAATGGTGTTCTGTAGCTTGGAATAGTTTGGAGGATTCAGTTCCTCCAGATTTACCAACACAAAACTTCCCCCTTAATTGTCATAAATCCACTATAGAGTCGTAAAACACTCTCCATTGACTATTCCTCTATTAACCCTTCAAGTTGTTTGTTGTGTGTTCCAGGAAGCTGCCTTTTATTCCTGTAACCTGCCTTGTATTCCTGTAACCGGCCTTGTATTCCTGTAACCTGCCTTGTATTCCTGTAACCTGCCTTGTATTCCTGTAACCTGCCTTGTACTTCCCAGGTTACCTATACTGAAGGGGACCACCACTACACAACCTGACATTATATTTACCCTCTGGGCAATAAATCCGGGTCCCAGTGTGTCGCCGTGGCCGTTGACACTTCTATTTTCTCTACTGGCAGAGAGAGAGAGAGAGAGAGAGAGAGAGAGAGAGAGAGAGAGAGAGAGTTATATAGAGTTATTATATACAGTACTGTTACGGTGTGACATATCTTCACTATGTCACGTCGTATTTATGTTTTACCGTAACAGTACATACACACACTTCACACACCTTATAATTACAGTTCAAACGAGATGGTCTGTGATCATGTATGATAAATGGAAGCTTCTGATTCCACCTGACCATGCCACGAAACAAGCTCCTTCCATATAGGTGGTGTTGTTTCGCGACAATATTTGAAGGACTCGTATAACTCCAATGTTCTGACTCTATTAAATATCACTGGGTCCCTTAACACTACAGAGCAGGAATCGGAAAGGAGCAAAGGAAAGGAGAGGAAAATAATAACTCCCTTACCTTCCACTCCCTCCAAGGAAAGGAGAGGATAATATCTCCCTTACCTTCCACTCCCTCCAAGGAAAGGAGAGGAAAATAACTCCCTTACCTTCCACTCCCTCCAAGGAAAGGAGAGGAAAATAATAACTCCCTTACCTTCCACTCCCTCCGGCACAAAGTTGTACAGGGAAACAAATAGATGGAAAACTTACAACATTGAGAAAACCGAACCTTACTGACTTTATCACGGGGAAAGTTTGAGAGGAGAAATAAATATGTGATGCTTGTTATGGCGAAAAATGAATAAAATAAAATAGGTTTCATTTTTGCATCCCATAATTATGAGTTGAGACTTTAGGGAAAAATAAAAGAGACATTAATATAGGATTTATATAAAGCGTGCTGTCGTTATAAAGACCAGTTTGTCTTTTTTTTTTTTTTTTTTTTTTTTTTTTTGGCAGAGTCACGCCATTCTCAAAAAAATTCTTCGTTAAATTTATTATTTAAATTTTGGATGACGAAAATATTTTATGAATGTCGTAAGGTAAGGAGTAGTAGAAAAATGATGATGAAAAAGGCATAATAAAAAGGAAAGAGAGAGTGAGGATGAAACTGTGTGACTGAGAGACATAATTAGAGTAAGAGTTAGAAGGAGTGTTGATAAAATGATTGAGAAAGAGAGAGAGAGAATGACACGGAAAAGACAAAGAATGAAAATTGAGACAAAAAGAGAGAATTGGAATAAAGGGAGATAATAAGACAAACGGCAAAAGGGAGAATATGGAGAGAGAGAGAGAGAGAGAGAGAGAGAGAGAGAGAGAATGCGAGTAGAGTGAGAAAGGGAGAGTGAGAGTGAAAGGTAATTACAGACTATTGGTTGGGTGGCAGTCGATTCCCTCTCCATTCATTCCCAGGTGAATGGTGTATGATTGTATGTGTATATATATGTGTGTGTGAGAGAGAGAGAGAGTGTGTGTGTGTGTGATTTGATGTATGTGATAGTATGGTTGTCCGTGTGTGTGAGAGAGAGAGTGTGTGTGTGTGTGTGTGTGTGAGAGAGAGCGTGTGTGTATGTGTGTGATTTGATGTATGTGATAGTATGGTTGTCCGTGTGTGTGTGTGTGTGTGTGTGTGATATAGTTGTTAGTATGCTATTTGTATATACCAATATAGTATACTTTATTATATGTGCGTAAGAGTGTGAATAAATGTAAATAGGGATGTTTATACAGGTAACTTTCGATGTTTATATGTTAATTATAATATGAGATTTAAATGAGTACAATATGTAGTAACAATATGAGTTTTATGTGACTTATTTGTATATACTTGTTATACTGTATGTGTGCATCATATAAGGTATAGTACATCAGAATTTATATGAGTACATTTGCTTTAATTAATGGCAAAAAGGGGTTCATAAACAGCTAATAATATAACCAGTTGGTGTATTTACCTCCGATGTTCACTTCAGCTTGTCCTTCATAAATAATATAAAATGCCTCATGTATCTTATGAATATCCGGCTAGAAAGAAATGATGTACAAAATGCACACGTCCCTTAAAGTCGCCGACCCAGATGATGTTTATCCATAAATTTATACAGGATAATTCTTTGGTTGTTCATGATGGAGTTGCCAGAATCCTCCTCGACTTTCAATAATTACGTATGTGTGTAAAAAAAAAAAAAAAAAAAAAAAAAAAAAAATAATAATAATAATAATAATAATAATAATAATACTGATACATGGTTCACAGGCTGTATGTATGGTACTTTCATTCACCACTTACCTCCCATAGTGTCGCCAGATTATACCAACTATCAGGTATTAGGGACACAAGGCTCTCACACTTAATGATGATGTGTAGGACTTTGGAAATTATGTATAAGAAAAGTTTAGGGCTAAGAGGTGACTCACGATGACGAGTACATTGTCGACATAGAATTTATACACAGTTATGCCTGCTGTTATTTTAATTAATAATAAAAAAATATATTATTTATTTATCACAGGTTCATGTAAGGAAATTATAACAAAATTAGGTCTAAATTTTTTATCTTCATTTCATTTGATTTTGGGGATAATTTGATATGGGCGAATGAATGACTACCGATTGCAACAACAGCCTACAGAAATATATTGATATACGAGTAGTGTGTGTGTGTTGTAGCATGTATTGGAGGAGTGAGTAGCTCTTCAATTCCCCCTCAGCAGAATAATTATCTTTTTGTGTGATATAGACATTGCATATACACGATATAATAATAAGAATAAGAAAAGGAACACAGATAATGATGGATGAAAATAATGGATGGAGGAAAAAAAAAAAAAAAAATGTGGTATGGTTTTATTTTCGTTCTCTTACACATGAATCAAGATGTACCTGTTTCATGCTTCACCAACCGTACATCTCCCTAGAACATCCTGCTCCTCTCTCATGCAATCATCTTCACTACAACACTTCTCTCTCACCACTTATTTATTTTTATTTGGATGTGTGTACGTTCTTTTAAAACTATTTCTCTGTACCACTTCCCAACACCACACCTCCCTTACCATTTAGTTAGGTGTGTGTGTGTGTGTGTGTGTGTGTGTGTGTGTGTGTGTGTGTGTCCCACTTCACCACACTACTCTCCACATCATCGTCATCCACACCACACCACCATTACACACACACACACACACACACACACACACACACACACACACACACCGCGTCCCTCCCTACCCCAGAGGATTAGCAGGTGATCAGCTAATCCTATTTTTGCCGCCTGAAGTGCTGACCAAACTTGGGATGGAAAAAAATATAAAAAAGGGCGATTTATTTAATACTGGCGGAGTGGATTTTAAGCCAACGATAAAGTCGACGTTTTTCCTCGTTAATCCTCGTTCAGCAAAGCAAGTTGACGGGAGTTTTTTTTCGTTTAGTATCGGCCGCAAAAATAAAGGTAAAAAGTAATAATTAAAAGATAATATTGATATGTAAGGGAGATTATGGATTGTTTTTATTCTATGGGGGAGTAAAAGCTGTTTGGATTTACATAAACTTACCAGTTACATATGTTGAGGGGGACTTTTGTTGTGGCCGAAATGAAGGACTCCTGATTTTTACCAACTGCAACAAAGCCCAGTCTCATGTTTGTATACAGAAGAACTTGTCCTTTTCCTAACGTGGTTTGGACGATAGAGTATCTTTCCAAATTACCCACAACAGATAACTCACTTGAAAGTAAATTGGGGCGAGGAAATATTGTGTAACTCTCAATCATTATTCTGTAACCCTCCAAAGCTGCGGATGATTAATGAATTTTTATCTGACCATCACCAAACGATTTTCCTTGTCAGATGGAAACACTGTTGACTTCCAAGGGTTACAACTATTCAATTAACAAGTAAACAGCAACCAGGACCTTACATGGCAGCACACGCCTGGGTAGACGCCATGTGCTGCTGACGAGATGAAACTTGCGAGGAATGTGCCCAATGTAAATATTATATCCGGGCATTCGTTCCCTCAGGCAATATACTTGGTAGGTAATATTATTTTCTCCGCTTTCTTCTGTATCCCAGGCCCAGGCAGGGATGTTGGAGCAGTGCGTTCAGGACCAGAGAAAACTTTACTATAGGTAGTCTCTTGTCAAATTGGAAAGCTACTGTTTCTCCAACCTATATATTATTATGCACTACAAAATAATGTCTCTATTTACTGTATGATGTACTGAAGGGGCTGCATGGTGATCCTGGTTAGTTGTATGTTGTTTACTAATGTACTATAGTATACAATGCTTTTAAAAATATTGATACAGGGAAACGGGTGGACATGCCAAGAAATAATCTGACTTGCGTTGCTTCGGTATGGTAGAGATTGAGACCAGAAAAGATTATAGGCGGAAAAATAGAAACACTGATATTAAATGCCACGTGATATGTTGATGAAAATAAAAATATGCCTGAAGAATATATCATACAGTCGAAGTATAATGTGAACAAATGTGTGTTAGTTTGAAAGCGCTCGCTCGCGCTTTTTTTTTTTTTTTTCATTTTGCAGCACCCTAAATAACCCAGAAATTACAACCACCTCCAGGAGACCTTACAGTATACATGCAGCAGAGCCACAGCCTTCCCCGTACCTTAAGGAACCTGTGATCGTGTATATATGAAACTTGGGAGGCTTCTGCTTCCTCCTGACCATGCCATGAAACATATTATGCTCCTTCCACATATATTGGTCTGTGTTTCGTGGCAATATTTGAAGGAGTCGTTTACCTTCACATGTTCTTACCTACATCACACCACAAGGTCCCTCAATAAAGTTGGACGAGGGCAGCGACGACACGAGGGACCCCCGCCACTTACGTCTTTCCTTACGGCCGTCAATGACACCCGTCCCACCCTCGTCAGGAGCTCGTAAATATGGCGGACCGGGCCAACGATAAATTGGGCCGTAATCAGCAGTACCTCCTTCACCCCCTCCCACCCCCAAAACCCCACCCCCTTGTTCGTTCCCTTCGTTTTAGTTCAGGCAGTCCCACTCATTTTTTTTTTTTTTTTTTTTTTTTTTTTTTCCACTCACTCATTCTGGTTGACTCCCACTCACTCGGTTTGGTTTCGTTTGGCATGTCATTGTTGTTTTTGTTGTTGTGGTGATTGTAGTGGCGTTGCTGTTCTATTCGCTGCTATTGTTGATGTTGCATTGTGCTCTTTATATGTTGGGGAAAACGCACCGATTCCTTGCATGCTACACGATATGATATGACCTTAGATACATGCTATACAATACATACCAATCTTGTATATAATATGTTCCAGATAAGTACTGAGTTGTGTAAATGTTAGGTGTACTATGTCTTGGATTGCATTGTATTTACTGAAAAAAAAAAGGGGGAATTAAATGCGAGAGACGGTACACTTACGTATTGTTAATATTAGAGTATATTATTTTGATGTTAACACTTTTCTCGTTTGGGATTATGTCTACTCGTCTTAGAGCATTTTGATACAACTCCTGCTCGTTACAGTTGACTCACGCTCATTCTAACCTTATTCTACTTGTTTGGAAAATTTCAGTTTGCTTAATACGATTTGATTGGATTCACTAAACGATATTAGAGAAAAAAGAAACTATCTCTCTCTCTGTCTGTCTGTCTGTCTGTCTGTCTCCCTCTCTCTCTCTCTCTCTCTCTCTCTCTCTCTCTCTCTCTCTCTCTCTCTCTCTCACACACACACACACACACACACACACACACACACACACACACACACACACACACACCTGAACTAGGGACAGATGTCATGTTTTTACAGATCTCAAGGCCGAGTAATTGTCTTTTTGTGCCTCTATTGTCGTAGGTAATTACTGCGTTGTATAAGAGAGAAAAATAAGGTGTGTACTGCCTTATCTTGTGTTATATTCACTAAAGGTATAGTTTTACTTAATTAAGGAAGTAAGATGTTGATAAATTCTAGGCTACTGGTTTCTCCTAACTGTACCATGACTCCCTCTCTAGAGTCAGGGTTCTGTTTTGTGTCACAGTGTAGAGTAATCAGAAATCTCCAGTTCACCGACAATGTGCGTCAACTGTGTGTGAGAAGGTTAACTTGGCTCCTATTTCCTCTTTACTTCAACCTCAAACTCCCCCCCACCCACCATTCCTTCCCCTCTTCCTCCTCCCCCAATCCTCCTTCCCCTCTTCCTCCTCCCCTTCCCCTCCTCCTCCCCATCCCCTTCAACCTCCCCATCCTCATCCACCTTCCCCTCTTCCTCCCCCTCCCCCCTCCCGCCACCTGTGTACCGTGAGTGGAGTGGTAGTAATAGTGGAGGTAGTGGTCATTCAGTCCCACCTTCCCCTCCTCACCTACACTCATATTATGTCCTCTGATGATGTCTCTATACTCTGGTCCCTTTACTCCATTCTCACTCTCCCCAGTCCTTCCATTCTCCCTGCACCCCCTCTTCCTTCCATTCTCCCTCACCCCTCCCTCGTCCTCCCCACCAGTCAACCCCCTCCCCCTCCTCCCTCCCTGTCCCACCTCCCTTTCACCAGTTCTTACCTTTACTAGTTGGATTCTTTCTTCTCCTTAATTCTTTGACTCACGAAAATCACTTAATTCGCTGATTTTTGGATACCACTAGATTTGCTGATTATTGAAAATAACTAAATTCGATAATTTTTTGAAATAACTAAATTTGATGATTTTCGATTATATATATAAAGATATATATAGAAGATATATATAAAGATATTTATAAATATATATATATATATATATATATATATATATATATATATATATATATATATATATATATATATATATATATATATATATATATATATATATATAAAGATAAAGATGAAACATTGTTCATTGGGAAGGTAATAGTGATTATGAGAGTTTTCAAAATCATAACAATAAACTAGTGACAATTTCCTCTGTAATGACGATAATAATGATATAGTGAGTGCTAACGACGATGAAGATAATGATTACTTCAACACTAATGATGATAATGTATGAGGAAGTACTGATGATAGTGGTGATGGTGATGAAGATAACACTAATGAGTATAGCTACGACTTTTCAACTATTTATCATCCCATAATAATTCACCATCCCTCCCTTCCTCCTTCCTCCATCCATCCTCCTCCTGATTCTCCTCCTCCTTCCCTCCCTTCCTTCCTTCATCCTTCTCCTGATTCTCCTCCTCTTTCTCTACTCATTCATTTATTCTCTCCTCTTACTTTTCATCCTTATCCATCTCATTTTCCATTTTATTCTCCCTTTCCTTCCTCTCCCTTTCTTCTGCTATCATGTCCATTTACTTCGCCTCCCACACATTTCTCTCAACTCTCTTTCTTTTACTCTTGCTTATTCTACTTACCACTCTCTCTCTCTCTCTCTCTCTCTCTCTCTCTCTCTCTCTCTCTCTCTCTCTCTCTCTCTCTCTCTCTCTCTCTCTCTCTCTCTCTCTCTCTCTCTCTCTCTCTCTCTCTCTCTCTCCATTTTTCCTTCTGTTCCTCCATTCATCATCTCGTCGACTTCCTCTCTTTAGCTTTTTCTCATCTAGTTCTCATTTCCTCTCTCCTTCCCTCATTAATCCATCTCCCTTCCCTTCCCTTCCCTTCTCTTCCCTCGGTTTCATTCCATTTTCCCCTGTTTGGGTATTCCAGTTTTATTTATGTATTTATTTATTTTTATTTTTTTTTAATTCACCCTATCTCGGTTTTAACCTCTATCAGTGTCGGGTTTGTTGTATTGTATCTGCCTCAGTCAAAGTATATATCTGTCTGTCCTTCTGTCTGTCCTTTTGTCTTTCTGTCCTGTCTGTATTTCTGTCTATTCGTTTGTCTTTGTATTTGTGTCTGTCTCCTTGTGTAGCTTTCTTTTTTCTCTCAGTGACTTTCTCCTTTCATTCATACTCCCTCTTTTCTCACTAATTTTTATACTCTATTAACCCCTCAGTCGTTCTCTCTCTCTCTCTCTCTCTCTCTCTCTCTCTCTCTCTCTCTCTCTCTCTCTCTCTCTCTCTCTCTCTTACCATTCCTCCCCCACTTATCTCTCTCCCTCCTCTTTCTCTCCCAGTCTCTCCCCTCACTGATTCCCTTCTAATCTCCCATTAACCCTCCCCTCTCCATTCCTATCTCCCCTCACAGTTGTCTTCTCTCCCTGTCCTTCTCCCCACCCCCATCATCATCCCTCCCTTCTCCCCTTCTTTCAGTAAGCTACCCTCCTTAACTCCCCTTCCATTTCTTCGTTAGGTGTTTTATAGATCCGTGTGTATGTTATAATCTGTAAATTGGTCTCTTTTTATAACCAAATATCTGATAATTAATATGTCCTTTTGTCTACCCCTCTCTCTTTCTTCCCCCGCACCCCCCCCCCTCTCTCTCTCTCTGTCTCTCTCTCTCTCTCTCTCTCTCTCTGTGTGTGTGTGTGTGTGTGTGTGTGTGTGTTCGGCTTAAACACGAGAGCCCGGAATCCGTAGAGTTCGACACCCTACCGCTGGGTTTAACAAGACCCTATAATATAAACACGTCCCTGATATAGCATAACCCTTTTAAGATTGAGATAACACACACACAGATAACATCCTTCCTGTAGAATAACTTTTTTTTTTACTTTAATTTTTACCTTTTTTTTTTTACTTCTTTTTTATTTTATTTTTACTTTTTTTACTTCTTTTCTTTTTTTTTTCTTTTTTTTTTACTTTTTGTATTTTTTAGTTTTCTTTACCTTTTTTTTTACTTTTTTTTTATTTATTTTTTTTACTTTTTTTTTGTTTTTGCCAAAATGTCAGAGGAGTTTGGCAAGAAAGTTACTTTTTGTCTATCTGCATTACTGTAATAAGACACACGTTATAATCCCTTCACCTTCCCTTAATTAATAGATATAGAGGGGGAAGAATAATACACTCCTCCCCCTTCACGAAACCGACCTCAATTTCCTTCCTTCCATCCCTTCCCCCTACCCACCCCACCCCACCCACCCCCTCCTAAGTATTAGTGTCAAAACTCCCTACCCTTCCCAAACAGTCACCCCTCCCTCCCTCCTTCACCCCAATCCCTCTCCCTCCCTCCCTTTCTCCTTCCTTACGTCCCTCACTCAACTTGTACACAAACCGATCCCAATTTCCTCCCCCTCCCCCCATCAGTGGTGTCATGCAATCCCCCTCCCCCCCTCCCTCCTTACTCCTCCCCCTCCCCCCCCCTCCTTACTCCTCACCCCTCCCACCCCCTCCTTACTCCTCCCCCTCCCTACTTTATTGCACCCTTCTTCCTTAACCACATCCCACCACCCCCCACCCCAATAAACCCCTCACCTACACCCCTACACTCCTACCACACCCCGGCCCTCTCTATCTAATTCACCCCACTCCACTCCACTCCACTCCACCACATTCTGCCTCCTCCCCATATCCTTTTATTCCCATTCAACCCTTACTACAAAATCCCTCCTTCACCCTTCACTACACTTCTACACTTCCTTCACACTTCCTCATCCCCCTCCACCCCAAAAAGGGACCCTCTCTCCTTCCCTTCCCTCCTCCTCCCCCTCCCCGCCCCCCTCCACCCTCCTTCACTAACTCAGGTGGGGAGTTACCTGAGCTTCTCCCGACACCTTGAACGTAACTTACACCCTCACGCCCTCAATTTTCACACCCCACCCACCCCTTCATTAGCCGGCTTCTGTTGTGCTGGTGATGGGAAAGTTGGGGTATTGGAGAAGATTGGGGTTGGTTGGGGATGGTTGGAGAAAGTATATAGATTGGGGAAGGTTGGAGACAATAGGGGGATGGTTGGGGAAGGTTGGAGAAGGTGTGGAGATTGGGAAAATTTGGAGAAGTTGTGCAGATTGGGGATGGTTGGGGAGTATAGATGGATGGTTGGGATTTAGGTTGGTTAAGTTCAGCAGATGAGGAAGAAATTTGAGTGATATTAGGAATTTTTTTTACAATACAAGTCCCTTTTTAAGAAACTTTCAGTGGGAAGGTCAGTGCAAAAGTGACAACCGAAACTATAGAAAAAAAGGGGGGTGGGAGGAAGAAATTAGTGTGAGGAATGAGAATGGGATGAGATGTATCAGTGGGGAAGGAAAATATTAAAATGCCTAGCCAGACTTTAGATACATGCATGGGGATGAGTTACTCTGAGTGGGGAAGGAGGAAGTGGAAACCCGGAACCCTCTTCAATCTAGAGAGAATTGCCCTCCATTGCTTGTCAGGGAGGGAAGGGAGGGGAGAGGGAGGGATTAAGGGTGTAAGAGAAGAGAGCTGAGTGGAATCGGAAGTACGGGGATGGGAATGAAGGGAAGGGAAGGGGACTTGAAGGGGATGGGACTAAAGGAATAGAGGACCGATGGAAGGGACGTATGTGGTGGTGACTTGTAGGAAAGGGAGGTAACGGGAGGAACTTAGGGATTGGAAGGTGGGACGAAGGGGAGGGGATGAAGGAGGGGAAATGGAAAGGGCAGTGGACAGAATGGAGGGGACAGGGAGGAAAGGGAAATAAGAAATTGGAAAGAGTGTGAAGAGGACTAAGATGGAGGAGAGGACAGAAGGGGAAGGAGAATAAAGGAGGAGGAGATAGAGTGGAAGGGAGAGAGAGGGAAGAAATCTGATAGGTGGAGAACGGTGTGAAGAGGGACTAATGAAAAGGAGGAGACGAAGGGGGAAAGGGAATAAATTAAAAGGAGACAGAGTGGAAGGGGGAGAAAGGAAAATAAACTGAAAAGTGGAGAACGATATGAAGAGGGACTAATGAGAAGGAGGAGGAGGAGGAGGAGGAGGAGGAGAAGACGAAGGGGGAAGGTGAATGAAGGAGAAGGGGGAGGAGGAGGAGGAGGAGGAGAAGACGAAGGGGGATGGTGAATGAAGGAGAAGGGGAGGAGAAGACGAAGGGGGAAGGTGAATGAAGGAGGAGGGGATGGGGTATCAGAAATAATCTATGATGATGGTGGGATCCTTCTAGGTGATAGTTACCCAAAACGATCATTGGTCTGAGTTAGGTGG
>JAWZYT010007402.1:30000-31987 GCA_034508575.1 Petrolisthes manimaculis | reverse complement strand
CTACTAACCAACCAACCAACTTAGGAATGGAAGGAAAGGAAAGAAAGGAGGTATGAAGGAAGGAGAGAGAGGAGGGAAGGAGAGGGAGGAGGAGGGAAGGAAAGGAAGGAAGAGATGGGAGGAGAGGGAGAGAGGGAAGAAAGGATGAAGGAAAAAATGGAGGTAGAGAGGGAAGGAGGGAAGAATGGAAAAAGGAAAGAAAGGAAGGGAGGGAAGAAAGAAAGGTAGGTAAGAAGGAAAGGTAGGGAAGGAGGGAAGAATGGAAAAAGGAAAGGAAGGGAAGAAAGACAGGAGGGAAGGGAAGGGAGGGAGGTAGGGAGGGAGAGGGAGGTAGGGAAGGAAGGAGGGAGGAGGAGGAAGGAAGGAAGGAAGGAAGGAAGGGAGGGAAGAAAGGATGAAAGAAAGAATGGAGAGAGGGAGGAAGGAAGGGAAGGGAGGAGAGGGAGGAGGGATGAAGGGAGGTAGGTAAGGTAGGAAGATAGAAAGAAAATATATACCACAAGAAGGGAGGAAAAAGAAGGAAGGGATAGGAAATTACAAGAAAAGAGGGAAGGAAAATAAAGGAATAATAAATAATAATATACAAAGATAAGAAGAGAAATGAAAGAGAGAGAGAGAGAGAGAGAGAGAGAGAGAGAGAGAGAGAGAGAGAGAATCAATCTATATATCTAAATGAAGAGACTCTGTTTGTGTGTCATGGTATACAAATTGTCATGTGACCACCTACAGCGCCAGGAATTCACACACGGAAAGTGCACGTACACGAGGGTGGACAGAGGACATTTTCGTCACAAAAAAAACCACCCCACTAATTACTTAATTACACATACTTCACTTATTATCATACGCCTGGCAACCCACTAGGTTTGTTTACATCCCACGCTGCCACCGCTGGGAAGGAAAAAATGTCGTACCATTCTTTTACCTTAATAATACTCGTCGCCCACACACACACACATATACACTAGTCGCCCACGTCTACACACACACATATTCATACACTCGTTGCCCACATACACACACATATACATATACTTCACTTATGGTCTAATACATACATACATACAGATACACCATACCTTCACTAGTACACTAATATATTGTCACACATAATAGAACTCCATTGGTCATTCATCATCAAAGCAATAACATCTTGTTCACCTACACACTGACACACTCACTCACTCACTCACTCACTCACTAACTAACACACAACACGAGGCTTTTAAATGCAAGAGATAAAGCAGAGAGAAGGGGTCCACCTGTATCTCTCTCTCTCTCTCTCTCTCTCTCTCTCTCTCTCTCTCTCTCTCTCACCCCTGCTATTTTGTAGGTGATATGAGGAGGATTGCTGTACCTTATCAAATTGTTGGATGGAAAAAGGTTTCTCTCTCCTTTTCTTTCTCTTTCTCTTTATTTTCTTCTCTTCTCTTCTCTCTCTCTTTATTTTCTTCTCTTCTCTTCTCTTCTCTCTCTCTCTCTCTCTCTCTCTCTCTCTCTCTCTCTCTCTCTCTCTTTTTATTTTCTGCTCTTCTCTTCTCTCTCTCTCTTTATTTTTCCATCCTTTTCCTTCATTTATATCTTACTAGACCATAAGTGAAGTTTGCCCCTTAAGGTAAAGCCTCTATAGGTGTACTGGGTGGGGGGAAATGAACAATACCAGGCGATTCGTAGCTTTCTGCTCCTCACACTCTGGTCAGAAATTATGTATCACCAGTGTACAGTTGCCAAAAAAGATATTGCGACAACTATTGATACAACATTATATATATATTAATGTCCATAGTTGTTTGTAGGGATTATAAGTATGTATGTATTACAGAAGGATATGTTTATTTCCTTCTGTTATACATGCTATATTATAAGTATGTATTACAGAAGGATATGTATATTTCCTTCTGTTATACATGCTATATTATAAGTATGTATTACAGAAGGATATGTATATTTCCTTGTGTTATACATACTATATTATAAGTATGTATTA
>JAWZYT010007402.1:20000-25000 GCA_034508575.1 Petrolisthes manimaculis | reverse complement strand
AACCACAACCCAGCCAACCAGCCAGAACACACACACATACGTACATACTCGTCGCCCACGTCTACACACACACATATACATACACTCGTCCACACATACACACATATACACACACATACTCGTTGCCCACGTCTACATATACACCCACTCACACACACATACACTTACTCGTCCACACATACACACATACAACCAGCCAGCACACACACATATACACACACATACTCTCGTTGCCCACGTCTACATATACACACACATACACACAAACACTTCACTTTATCCTCCACCCACACACATACACATAACTAAATCACCTACACACACACACATACAATACAGATAGTAAGTCGTACACCTCACCCACCCACACCTCACACACACACTACACACACTACACACACACACACACACACACACACACACACACACACAGGCAATCCAGTTTTCGTCATCATCACTCCAGGAATCACATCAGTCAACCCACAAAAATGTCCTGTTGAAGATTTTACAAAGGTGTTACGACCAGTTATGTACAGGTGAGTGGAATGGAAGAGAAGGGAGTGGAGGGGAAGAAAGGTGAGTGGAAGAAAGGTGAGTGGAGTGGATGTTGAGAGGTGAGTGGAGTGGATGTTGTGTTGAGAGAGGTGAGTGGAAGTGGTGGAAGAAAGGTGAGTGGAGTGGATGTTGTGTTTGAGAGAGGTGAGTGTAAGTGGGAGTGGAAGGAGTGGATGTTGAGAGGTGAGTGGAAGTGGTGGAAGAAAGGTGGAGTGGAGCAGTGGATGTTGTGTTTGAGAGTTGAGAGGAAGAAGTGGATGGAAGGTGAGTGTAAGTGTATGAAAGATGAGTGTATGAAGCGAATAAAAGATGATTGATGGAATATGTACTGTATTTGAGTAATTTGTTTAGTGTATGAGTGAGTGGATGGAATATGTAAAGTGATGGTCTAATGTACTGCAATTAACCTGGTGAATAAAAGCGTCGCTATTTGAGTTAATTTTATGAACCAAAATTGCACACACCAACAGCTATAGTTTCGGATCATTTTTCGAAGCCATCTCATTGGAAGGTGTTGCAGTACATTAGACCATGACTGTACAACCAGGGACAAAGGAGTGTTGGAGTGTTGCATGGAGTTCTAACAAGTGAATTTTCCAAACCATTGTCAACGTTGAGAGAGGTTTGGAAAATTCACTTATTCGAACTCTATTCAGTTGCTCTCCAATACTCCTTGTACAGTTGGCTCCACTCCCACGTTTCACCCCTGTCGTTGCCAATGTTGGGTCAGTCAGTCAGATATTCGAATCCCAATTCACAAGTTAAAATATTCGAAACATTCATTATATCCTTAGAGTGAAAGATATGAATGTTTCGAATATTTTAACTTGTGATTTGGGATTCGAATTTCTGACTGACTGACCCAACATTGGCAACGACAGGGGAGAAACGCGGGAGTGGAGCCAACTGTACCCTGGTCCACTACTATCACCCATGACTGTACGAGTGAGTGGATTTGTGAGGTCTGGCAGAGTGAGAGAGTGAGTGAATTTATTATTAATCTATATCAAAGTGAGTGAGTGAGTGAGTGAGTAAATGGATGTTACTAATATATGCACGAGTGTGTGAGTTATTTAGTGTGTGTATGAGTGTAGTAGCTTTGTGAGGTTGGCTGAGTGAGTGAGTGAGTGAATGTAATATACAGTTGTGGTCAATAATAATCATCCACATATGGGTCTCAAACAATTTACTGTCTAATGTTTTCACGTTCACATAATTATGATGTTATTGTTTTAAGTAGTGTGTAGCTGCTTGTAGTAAATTAAAAGATGGTAGTTAACGTGTGTGTGTGTGTGTGTGTGTGTGTGTGTGTGTGTGTGTGTTATTGTTTTAAGTAGTGTGTAGCTGCTTGTAGTAAATTATAAAATAGTAGTTAACCTATTTATTGGAAAGTTTATCATCTAAGGAACAGAGGGAAGCTGTCAAACTCTTACGTTATTATTATTATTATTATTTTTATTATTATTATATTTGACCACAACTATACATGTATGTCAGTTTGAACTTAAGTTATGATTTCGAAGCAGTATCAAGTCTAAGTCCCGTAGTTTTAAAACATTTGAGGTCCCTTACTGGAGCTCTATGAATTCTCCAAACTACTCCAGGCAACAGATTCCCTATTCGAAACACTGAAGCATTTTGTGGCCTGGATTATTTATTTGGAGGGTTCATAGAGCTCCAGTAAGGGACCTCAAATGTTTTAAAACTACGGGTGTCAGTCCTACAAAAGTTGCCAAGCACCAAAATTAATGTCCTCAGTCTAATTTTATTTTTGGTGGATATGTTTCTTGAATTATCAGCTTAAAACCACCAAAGATTTAAGGCTTTCTCAATATAGACTCTATATAATATTTATTTTATGGTCTCAAGGCACGAAATGTTGAACACCTAAATTTAATACTAAATCTAAGGACAGTGAAAAAAAAATGTAAAAAATGTAAATGTAAAAAAGGTTGTTACAAATTCGTCACTCGTGCCTTGTTATTTAATGGTGGCTGTTACAATGCCACCTTCTACTGTAGTTGTGTCATGGATAACTTTGGTGGTTGTAAAGGTGGTATGGTTTCTCTGGGGGACCAACAACCACACCGGATAATGGACTCCTCACACCCGCCTAATAAATTCACATTGTATAAAAATATAAAAATAATTAGAGGAAATTTATATATATATATATATATATATATATATATATAGAGAGAGAGAGAGAGAGAGAGAGTTAGTAAAGAAATGTGTGAGTGGCACTGGGTATGTAAATAAGAGTGAGTGAAAAAATTTGAGTTGGTTGTGTGTGACTAAATTAACCTAACCCAATTTATCCTAAGTTGACTTAACCTAACCTAACCTAGCCTATGTAAACCAAGCCTAACCTAACTTAAACTAAACAAACCTAAAATGACCATATCTAACCTAACTTAACCTAACCTAACCTAACCTAACCTAATCATCTACCTTTTCATTCAAGAGATTTTAACAACATTCTCCTCTTTGTATTTTGTCCTACTACCACTACTATTACTATTACCACTACCACCACCAACACTACCACTACCAACACTATCACCACCACTACCACCACTACTACTACTAATACCACCACTACCACCACCACAACCACCACCACCAACACCACCTCTACCACCACAACCACCATTACCACTACTACCACCACTACCACCACCACTACTACTAATACCACAACCAACCCAACCACCACTACCACCACTACCACTACCAACACTACCACAACCACCACCACAACCCCCCCCCCCTCCTCCCCCCCCCCCCACAACCCCTCTCCCACCACCAACAACAACACCAACTACAACAACACCAACAACAACACACACATCTATAAATATAAAAAAAAAAACACCCACCCACACCTACAATTCATTCATTCCCAAAAACCCCGACTTGTAACATGGGCCTCGTAAACATTAAGGAGAGGGTATATATATTTTGACATTTTTGAAGATTATGATTCCTCCAAACTATTCCAGGCAACAGGATACCATTATTTGTCTTCATCTGGGTCTGTTGTTTCCTGGCATACTTTGGAGGAATCAAGGCACTCCAATCTATCCAAAGTATACCCTCCCATTAACAGTGTGTCGTTCTGTGCCAGTTAAAAACATACGACTTAAAATCCTTCGTGTGTACAAATTGACAGAGTTTAATTCGCTGCCCACGCAATGTACATAAGGCTATTTTTAGGGGGGGGGGGGGTGTACTGTATGTGTGTATGTATGTATGTATGTACAGTGTGTTTTTGTCTGTTTGTATGTATGTATGTATGTACAGTGTGTTTGTTTGTATGTATGTACAGTGTGTTTGTTTGTATGTATGTATGTACAGTGTGTATGTTTGTATGTATGTACAGTGTGTTTGTTTGTATGTATTTATGTACAGTATGTATGTATGTATGTACAGTATGTATGTATATATGTGTATGTACAAAACGAGGCAGCGAGGAATAGAAATAAAATAAATAAATAAAGGTTTTTTTCTCTGTACATACATACATACATTCATGGTCAAATAATTTATAATCATCCACATACGAAATACATGTATGGGTTATTCAGATATTTTAATTTATTTGTTGAATAGTGTGTATCTTATTTATTTATTTATTTATTAATTTATTTTTTTATTTATCTATTTATTTATTTATTTAGAGATTTAATTGTCAAATGTTTTTTTTTTTAAGTTGTCATTTGATGATATTATTTTGAATAGTGTGTATCTTATTTATTTATTTATTTATTTATTTATTTATTTATTTATTTATTTATTTATTTTATTTATCTATGTATCTATTTATTTATTTATTTATTTATTTATTTATCTATTTATTTATTTATTTATTTATTTATGTATTTATTTATTTATTTATTTTATTTATTTATTTTATTTATTTATTTTATTTATTTATTTATTTATTATCTGACTGAAGGAAATTAAATCATACTGCTCAACCTATTTATTTAAGTAAAGGGGGAAATTTTGTGTGTGTGTGTGTGTGTGTGTGTGTGTGTGTGTGTGTGTGTGGTCCTTAGGAGGTCGGAGGAGAGACAACAGAAGGGGATGATAAAGTTAGGGATAGACAATAATAATAATAATAATAATAATAATAATAATAATAATAATAATAATAATAATAATAATAATAATAATAATAATAATAATAATAATAATAATAATAATAATAATAATAATAATAATAATAATAATAATAATAATAACAATAATAATAATAATAATAATAATAATAATAATAATAATAATAATAATAATAATAATAACAATAATACTAATACTAATAATAATAATAATAACAATAATAATAATAATAACAATAATAATAATACTAATACTAATACTAATAATACTAATACTAATACTAATACTAATAATAATAATAATAATAATAATAATAATAC
>JAWZYT010007402.1:12500-15000 GCA_034508575.1 Petrolisthes manimaculis | reverse complement strand
CTTCATCACTTTTTTCTTCGTCACTTTTTTCTTCATCACTTTTTTCGTTCATCACTTTTTCTTCATCATATTTTTCTTTATCACTTTTTTCGTTATCACTTTTTTCTTCATCACTTTTTTTTATCACTTTTTTCGTTATCACTTTTTTCTTCATCACTTTTTTCTTCATCACTTTTTTCTTCATCACTTTTTTCTTCATCACTTTTTCTTCATCACTTTTTTCGTCATCACTTTTTTCGTTATCACTTTTTTCGTTATCACTTTTTCTTCATCACTTTTTTCGTTATCACTTTTTTCGTCATCACTTTTTTCTTCATAATTTTTTTCGTTATAATTTTTTTCTTCATCACTTTTTTTCGTTATCACTTTTTTCTTCATCACTTTTTTCTTCACCACTTTTTCTTCATCACTTTTTTTCTTCGTCACTCTTTTCTTCATCACTTTTTTCGTTATCACTTTCTTCTTCATCACTTTTTACTTCACAATTTTTTTCGTTATCACTTTTTTCTTCATCATTTTTTTGGTTATCACTTTTCTTCATCACTTTTTTTCTTCGACACTTTTTTTCTTCATCACTTTTTTTCTTCGTCACTTTTTTCGTTTTCACTTTTTTCTTTATCACTTTTTTCTTCATCACTTTTTTCGTTATCACTTTTTTCTTCATCACTTTTTTCGTCATCACTTTTTTCTTCGTCACTTTTTTTCATAACTTTTTTTTCATAAACTTTTTCTTCATCATAACTTTTTTTTCCATCATTTTGTTTTCACTTCTCCAACCAACTGTGCCTTTTTATTTTCATCTGTCATCTTTTGTGCTTGCTGTCTCCCACTTCTCAATCACCTCCTTCTTCCCCGGCCGCCAAATGACCTAGCTGTTACGGCACCTAATATCAAATCAACTCATCAATCCATCTCCTCTCCTTCTCTCTGTCTTTTAATTAACGTGTTGGTGGAGAGTCAAGAATTGCAAGGCAGGAGTTGTAACCATCCTCTCTCCTTCTCTCTCCTTTAATTAACGTGGTGGTGGTGAGTCAAGAATTGCAAGGCAGGAGTTGTAACCATCCTCTCTCCTTCAATTAACGTGTTGGTGGTGAGTCAAACTTTGCAAGGCAGGAGTTGTAACCATCCTCTCTCCTTCTCTCCTTTTTCCCATCAGGACATTGAATTCTCTAGTGGAGGTGGTGGAGGTGAGTCAAGGTTTGGAAGGCAGGAGTCATCATCGTCGTCTTCACCTCAGCGTGGCCATCGAACCTCAGACACACAGCAGCAACAGCGGAGTGATGCTTTGTTCTGGGCAGCGAGGGGTCGACGTGCCATGGATGGGGGTCGTCACTCCAGATCACTCGGGGACACCCTACAACAACCTTGGAGTTCACTGGGACAAGAGCAGGATGTGTCACAGGGTCAGGGGAGTAATGAAGGTGTAGGTGTGGTGATGGGCAGTGGAGGGGCATCACAGGGTACAACATTCTGGGTGGCTAGAGGCAAAAAGGATCTGGAATATTTACCTTATTACTGGGGTTCTAACCAGGGTATGTGGGGAGGTAGTCTACCCCGCAGCTGGACCGCTACACCTCACTACCAACAACAACAACAACAACAAGACAACAACAACAACACTCCCATCAAACAACAAGACGCTTCATTACATCAATATTTATCTAGTTTAGGATCAGGCTGGGAGTCTAATCAGAGTTTGTGGGGTAAGAGAAGTAATCAAGGTCCCTTCTGGGTGGCCCGTGGTAAGAGACAGGAAAATGGTCCTTTCTGGATCAGTCGAGGCAAGAGACCAACACTGTCACCTGAGGAATACCCATCTACCTATCCTTCTCTGAGGCCCATCAGGGGTAGCAAAGCTGGTGAGGACACATTCTGGATCGCCCGTGGTAAGAAGGACATTGATAGTGATAGAGCTCCTTACTGGGTTAGCCGAGGCAAGAAGGACATTGATAGTGACACAGCTCCTTACTGGGTTAGCCGAGGCAAGAAGGACATTGATAGTGACAGAGCTCCTTACTGGGTTAGCCGAGGCAAGAAGGAAGGAGTTGGGTCAGACACAGCACCTTTCTGGATAGCCCGTGGCAAGAAGAACGAAGTGACGAGTCCCACAGCACCGTACTGGGTGTCCCGTGGCAAGAAGGAAGTGGAGGAGAGTCAGGAACCACCCTTCTGGATCTCTAGAGGCAAGAAGGATGAAGTAACAACGGTGACTACTCCTTACTGGATCACCCGGGGTAAGAAGGAGAGGCAGGGAGACACCACGTTCTGGGTAGCACGAGGCAAGAAGCAAGAGGCTAAACATCCCTTCTGGATCGCACGGGGCAAACGCAGCGACTACCAGACACACACACACCACAACGAAGAAGACGACGACGACGACGAACAAGACAATGACAACAACGACGACGAAGAGGAGGAATGGCAGGAGTTAGGTGAGGAAGGGGACGAGTTGACAGCAGACGAGGAGAGAACCACCAACTATATCCTAGAGAACCCATCG
>JAWZYT010007402.1:0-7500 GCA_034508575.1 Petrolisthes manimaculis | reverse complement strand
CAACGACACCACTTTTTGAAAATAATATTGCCAATTTTTTTATATATGCATATAGAGAGATATAGAGAGAATGCAGGGTGAGGAGTTTGTAAAGAAGGTGTATGGAAGTGAAGTTGTGGGAAGTGGTGTGAGAGGCAGACCACCAGTTAGATGGCAGAACAGAGTGGAAGAGTATGTAAAGGAGAGTAACATGAGGGACAGAGTAGGGAGTAAGGAGGGAGTGTTGGAACAGAGTGGAAGAGTATGTAAAGGAGAGTAACATGAGGGACAGAGTAGGGAGTAAGGAGGGAGTGTTGGAACAGAGTGGAAGAGTATGTAAAGGAGAGAAACATGAGGGACAGAGTAGGGAGTAAGGAGGGAGTGTTGGAACAGAGTGGAAGAGTATGTAAAGGAGAGAAACATGAGGGACAGAGTAGGGAGTAAGGAGGGAGTGTTGGAACAGAGTGGAAGAGTATGTAAAGGAGAGTAACATGAGGGACAGAGTAGGGAGTAAGGAGGGAGTGTTGGAACAGAGTGGAAGAGTATGTAAAGGAGAGAAACATGAGGGACAGAGTAGGGAGTAAGGAGGGAGTGTTGGAACAGAGTGGAAGAGTATGTAAAGGAGAGAAACGTGAGGGACAGAGTAGGGAGTAAGGAGGGAGTGTTGGAACAGAGTGGAAGAGTATGTAAAGGAGAGAAACATGAGGGACAGAGTAGGGAGTAAGGAGGGAGTGTTGGAACAGAGTGGAAGAGTATGTAAAGGAGAGAAACATGAGGGACAGAGTAGGGAGTAAGGAGGGAGTGTTGGAACAAAGTGGAAGAGTATGTAAAGGAGAGAAACATGAGGGACAGAGTAGGGAGTAAGGAGGGAGTGTTGGAACAGAGTGGAAGAGTATGTAAAGGAGAGAAACATGAGGGACAGAGTAGGGAGTAAGGAGGGAGTGTTGGAACAGAGTGGAAGAGTATGTAAAGGAGAGAAACGTGAGGGACAGAGTAGGGAGTAAGGAGGGAGTGTTGGAACAGAGTGGAAGAGTATGTAAAGGAGAGTAACATGAGGGACAGAGTAGAGAGTAAGGAGGGAGTGTTGGAACAGAGTGGAAGAGTATGTAAAGGAGAGAAACATGAGGGACAGAGTAGGGAGTAAGGAGGGAGTGTTGGAACAGAGTGGAAGAGTATGTAAAGGAGAGAAACATGAGGGACAGAGTAGGGAGTAAGGAGGGAGTGTTGGAACAGAGTGGAAGAGTATGTAAAGGAGAGAAACATGAGGGACAGAGTAGGGAGTAAAGAGGGAGTGTTGGAACAGAGTGGAAGAGTATGTAAAGGAGAGAAACATGAGGGACAGAGTAGGGAGTAAGGAGGGAGTGTTGGAACAGAGTGGAAGAGTATGTAAAGGAGAGTAACATGAGGGACAGAGTAGGGAGTAAGGAGGGAGTGTTGGAACAGAGTGGAAGAGTATGTAAAGGAGAGAAACATGAGGGACAGAGTGGAAGAGTATGTAAAGGAGAGAAACATGAGGGACAGAGTGGAAGAGTATGTAAAGGAGAGAAACATGAGGGACAGAGTGTGGGGGTGGACTGATAGATATCAATGAATGTAGCTTTATAATAATTACCAAAGCTTACCTTGCTGGAAATATGTAATCTCGTTGGTTGGCTGCAGCGAGTTACCCAGAGTTATAATCCCTGTATCCTTCCCTCCAACACAATAAATTTATTTCTGGGTTCGTCCTGCTATATATGTATGATTATAGAGCATGCAATAATGGTCAATTACAACACAAAATGACAATTTTCTCTATTTATTAATAAATTCCAAGCCAACAAAATGAATAATTAAATTCAATCAAAAAAAATCACACACACACACTTCCGTTCACAGTAACTATCAATAAAAATATTACTTACTCTTCGTCGCTCCTCTCTACACGTGCTTCCCTCAGTCGCTCGTAGTCCACGTGGACAGTAATATTACTTTACTTTAATATATTTATCACGAGCTAGCACTTCCCCTCGCACACACAGGAGACGGTAATTACGTTATCGTAATAGTAATGGAAATCAAGCAACCCAGTTGGTATATTTCAATGTCAATTTCACACTCGTTTACTGTCCCTCGTACACACACACACACTCGTAATTCCCTCACCTATAAAATGACACCTTACTGATTCTCGTCTAGCGAATGAATAGTGAGTTAATTAACAATAAGTCTTGTGAAAAAGTAATTAAACAATTTCGACGTTACGTTAAAACTATAGGCCCCTAGGCAAAGCAACGAGGGCTGGATACGAGGTGTGTTCTTCGTCGAGTGTCTACCTACCAACTGAATATATTTCTCGAAAATCAAGACAAGGGTGGTGGGATAATTACCTTTCTGACACCTCCCCATTTCTACCTTTTCTCTACCTGGCGAGTGACTCATCAAGACTGTCCAATATCTACGTGTTCGTATGGCCTAGTCCTTGACTACGTTTACATGTTGTCACTCATACCTAGTTATACATGCAAATCACTTTTCCCATAACATGCAACTGCTTGCAAATGATTCCCTTCCACTTCAAAATCAATTTTAATAAGTAATAGATGCCCCCATAGCATAATTATTAATGCAAAATTTGTAGCAATGACTCCAGACACGGGATGGAGTGAGTGGGTACTCGACCTCACCTGACCTGACCTTCCCTGTCTACCTGGGGATTAATAGCCTGCACCTATATTTCAAATTGCTCAACTCAATTCCTCTGTCTTTGTCTTCCTGACTGAGGAAAATACCACTGTTCCATGCCTTATAGAACATTCCCCACACGTGGTATTCCATTGTTAATATATATATAATATATAACATCCTACTACTTACGTACGTTACGTTATGATCACGGATCAAACCGTGACATTCGCACACACAGAAGAGACATTGCTCTATGCAATGTTTAATAAAATAATGAAGTGGTAATGACGTCTTTGCATGTATAACTATTACAATAATAACTCACTCACACTTCACTCATTCTTGTATGTGTCATGACTTAATACCAGTTAAGTGTTTATTTTTGCCAATGAGTGAAAAACTCCTAACAGTTACTTTAACTTTAAAATCTAAGGAGAAACTCCGTGGCAAGAATAATTATACCTGGTAATGTCTAGTACCAATAGTACACATTTAAACAATATATAAGTGTGGTGTATGTAATACATTGTGTCATTGTTACATAATATGTAATAATAAAATGCAAAAAATTATTCTGGAGACCATCCAACTGCCATCAATTCCTGTAAGGCAATATATATATTAAATGATTATCCAAGCCTCGGAAAGGGGAGCCCCTCCAAATCTCTGGCTTGGATAAGGTTACACAGGTTGCAATATACATATTATTTAATCATCCAAGACTGGAGTCAGGGATAACCTCTGGAACCCAAGTCTAGATGACTAAAATGCAATATCCAAACGTCAGACCGAGGTGAACCCCAAATCGACGTTTGGATAAAGGGTTTGTGCTCGTTGCACTCGAAGATAACAATAAAACGAGTAATTTAATCCTAACTATAACCCATAATCAGTTACTCGCTCGATTTTCCTCAGGCAACCGTGACATAAGGTCTGCCCCAACGCTAGCACTTCCCTTTAAACCACCGATGGTCCCCGTGAACATGTAACCCTTCATCCTTCTCACCCTGGCGAGTTTCCGTCGTCTGCTGGGTATATCCTTCTCCACCCTCGGGAGTTTCCCCAGCAGCGCTAGCCGTAGCTGCCGTACCTACAGCTGGGTACTGTGGTTCACTATATGTATATGTAGCAGCAGCCGATCGCTGATAATAACCCTTATTACCACCGTGGTTATTATTATAATTCTTCCCGTTACTTCTCCCCTGGTAACGGTACTGACTTGACTGCTGAGAATAATAATTATTGCCTTGTTTCTTGGCGTGATTAAAGAGAGGATTAGGTTGTTGACGTACAACCTGACTCTGCTGCTGTGAATAATCATTATTACTCGATTTATTATATGAACCAGCAGAGTCTTGGGAAGGCTTATTTAACTGAGTTAAATTCTCACACGACTGAACCCGCGTGTGGTAACCGTATGCGGTAAAATGTGCATCCGACATTTCCACCATTTCCTTGAGGCAATTAATCTTATGGGTTTTGAGTTGAGCTGATAATTCTGGAGGACAAGACTTCTCTAGTTGCGTGCGAAGCAACAAGTCCTTTATCCCCTCCAACGTCTTGGGTGTTTCGGCCTTATCAAACCACTGATCCAGGTGGCTAGCGAGACGTGCACTAAACTGTGCAACGGTCTCTTTATCTTGCAAGGAAGCACTCAAAAACTGCTTCCGTGCATCATCGACCGTCACCCCATATGCTTGTAACAGAGCTTTTTTCATGCTCGCATAATTCCTGGTGTCAGGATCGAGTCGGTAGAGGATACTAAGGGCTTTACCATCAAACAGGTTAAGGAACTCTATTTTCTTCACATCGTCACCAAAGACGTATGTGTCTGCAAGCATCTCGAATCGCTCAATAAACGGTTCAATTTCGTCTCCCTCTACATACTTCGCCAGTTGTAGTCTCGGAGTTACTGTAGTCGGGCTTGCAATACTGCTTTGACTACCATTCGCCTGTGCTTGCAGTTCCACCATTTTCTGTTCGTGTGCCCATCTTTCTTTTTCATGCTCTCTCTCTTCCCTTTCTGCCTCTCTCTGTTCCTTTTCAGCCTCTCTCTGTTCCTTTTCTGCCTCCCTTACACTCACCCTTTCGAGCCTGTCATCCTCTTGACGACGCTCTACGTACTGTCGAATCTCGACCGTATCTGTATATCCCAAGCTTCGGGCTTCCTCCATCAATTCCGCTACGGTATACATATTAAAATATTTTCTATTGTTTCCTTTGCCTTAATTCCTGGACAACCGTAATCTATCTACTCGTGAAGGTGTGCGCGTGTGTGACTGGAATTAATACAAAGAGCAGGTCCCTGTTCGGGCGCCAATTATGTGGGGGTGGACTGATAGATATCAATGAATGTAGCTTTATAATAATTACCAAAGCTTACCTTGCTGGAAATATGTAATCTCGTTGGTTGGCTGCAGCGAGTTACCCAGAGTTATAATCCCTGTATCCTTCCCTCCAACACAATAAATTTATTTCTGGGTTCGTCCTGCTATATATGTATGATTATAGAGCATGCAATAATGGTCAATTACAACACAAAATGACAATTTTCTCTATTTATTAATAAATTCCAAGCCAACAAAATGAATAATTAAATTCAATCAAAAAAAATCACACACACACACTTCCGTTCACAGTAACTATCAATAAAAATATTACTTACTCTTCGTCGCTCCTCTCTACACGTGCTTCCCTCAGTCGCTCGTAGTCCACGTGGACAGTAATATTACTTTACTTTAATATATTTATCACGAGCTAGCACTTCCCCTCGCACACACAGGAGACGGTAATTACGTTATCGTAATAGTAATGGAAATCAAGCAACCCAGTTGGTATATTTCAATGTCAATTTCACACTCGTTTACTGTCCCTCGTACACACACACACACTCGTAATTCCCTCACCTATAAAATGACACCTTACTGATTCTCGTCTAGCGAATGAATAGTGAGTTAATTAACAATAAGTCTTGTGAAAAAGTAATTAAACAATTTCGACGTTACGTTAAAACTATAGGCCCCTAGGCAAAGCAACGAGGGCTGGATACGAGGTGTGTTCTTCGTCGAGTGTCTACCTACCAACTGAATATATTTCTCGAAAATCAAGACAAGGGTGGTGGGATAATTACCTTTCTGACACCTCCCCATTTCTACCTTTTCTCTACCTGGCGAGTGACTCATCAAGACTGTCCAATATCTACGTGTTCGTATGGCCTAGTCCTTGACTACGTTTACATGTTGTCACTCATACCTAGTTATACATGCAAATCACTTTTCCCATAACATGCAACTGCTTGCAAATGATTCCCTTCCACTTCAAAATCAATTTTAATAAGTAATAGATGCCCCCATAGCATAATTATTAATGCAAAATTTGTAGCAATGACTCCAGACACGGGATGGAGTGAGTGGGTACTCGACCTCACCTGACCTGACCTTCCCTGTCTACCTGGGGATTAATAGCCTGCACCTATATTTCAAATTGCTCAACTCAATTCCTCTGTCTTTGTCTTCCTGACTGAGGAAAATACCACTGTTCCATGCCTTATAGAACATTCCCCACACGTGGTATTCCATTGTTAATATATATATAATATATAACATCCTACTACTTACGTACGTTACGTTATGATCACGGATCAAACCGTGACACAGAGTAGGGAGTAAGGAGGGAGTGTTGGAACAGAGTGGAAGAGTATGTAAAGGAGAGAAACATGAGGGACAGAGTAGGGAGTAAGGAGGGAGTGTTGGAACAGAGTGGAAGAGTATGTAAAGGAGAGAAACATGAGGGACAGAGTAGGGAGTAAGGAGGGAGTGTTGGAACAGAGTGGAAGAGTATGTAAAGGAGAGAAACATAAGGGACAGAGTAGGGAGTAAGGAGGGAGTGTTGGAACAGAGTGGAAGAGTATGTAAAGGAGAGAAACATGAGGGACAGAGTAGGGAGTAAGGAGGGAGAGTTAGGAATGAGGCGTCGGAGCTATAGATAGATAGATAGATAGATATATAAATAGATAGATAGGCAGAACATAAAATATTACTGCTCTTATTACAAATATATAAGTGTATCATAGAACCTTCTACATTTTCTCTGGGTGCTTCCAAACAAAGAAAACGTGTATGAAAGGTTACCATTAGGGGAGACGCACCGAAAAATGAGAATGGGAGGTTTCTGATTCCTCCTGACCATGCCACGAAACAAGCTCCTTCCATACAGGTGTGTGTGTGTGTGTGTGTGTGTGTATGTGTATGTATGTATGTATGTGTGTGTGTGTGTGTGTGTGACGGTGTGTGTGTGTGTGTATGTGTGTGACTGTGTGTGTGTGTGCCTGTGTGTGTGACTGTGTGTGTGTGTGTGTATGTGTATGTATGTGTGTGTGTGTGTGTGTCTCGTGGCAATATTTAAAGAACTCATTTACCTCCAATTCAGTGTTGGTAAATTTGGAGCAACAGAATCTTCCAAACTCTTTCTAGCAACAAAACACCATTATTTTTGTCCCTAGGGTGCTGTTTCCTGGCATACTTTGGAGGAATCAAGGCACTCCAATGTACAGTCGTGGTCAAATATAATCATCCATATAGGGGGGAGGGGGTAACTCACGTATATAAGAGTTTGACAGCTTCCCTCTGTTCCTTAGATGATAAACTTTACAATAAATAGGTTAACTACCATCTTTTAATTTACTACAAGCAGCTACACACTACTTAAAACAATAACATCATATGTGAACGTGAAAACATTAGACAGTAAATTGTTAAAGTTACCCATATGTGGATGATTATTATTGACCACCACTGTATGTATCAAAAAAGAAGTTAAAGCTAAAAGAACAGATGGTACAGAAATATATTATAA
>JAWZYT010007401.1:0-14012 GCA_034508575.1 Petrolisthes manimaculis | reverse complement strand
ACATAGGAAAAGATAAATGGAAGAATGACGGAAAGCATGGATGAAACTCAAGATAAATTACTGTACAGAATAGTGAATGAAAGTTTATCGATTATGAACAAAGTACGACGCCAAAATAATGCGCAAATATTGAATTAATGAGATATCAAGAGGAAGAGAAATGAGAAGAAGCAGTAAAAGCTGAAGAATTTATAGGGAACTTATGATAAATGAAATAAAATATGATTGAGAAAAAGAAGATAAAAACGGGTGGCAGAGAGAGAGAGAGAGAGAGAGAGAGAGAGAGAGAGAGAGAGAGAGAGAGAGAGAGAGAAATGGTAGGGAGCTCAAGTGACATTCTCTCTCTCTCTCACTCTCTCAACCATAGAAATATACATAAAGGGTGATTCAAACGTCTGTAACAACTACAACTACAACAACAACAACAACAACAACAACAACACACACACACACGTACGTTCATATAAAACACAAGTTGTCGCTCTGCTGTGCCTGAATTTGAGCTAGAACGGTCCCGAATTCATACCTACAAAAAAATACCACTAACTCCTTTGCATACGTGTGTGTACTGTACAATTAGCGTCCTAACTACTAACGAGACGGATTCAGTTTGCTTCATCGCAACGAAAAAATAATCCAGTGACGAATGTACAATTTTTTTTAATTGGTGAATCGAGGGAGTGGGTGGGAATGGTAGGCTACACATTCCCCCACCACCACTGCTCCATGCTACACAACGGGTCCGGTGTTCGAGTACTGTGTTAGTGTGTTTGTTTCTTGGCATGGTTTGGATGAATCAGCAACCCCTAGTTCCTCCAGCCAGTTCGCCTACACAAACAACAAGCTACCATGCACCTGTACTGTACGTCCCAATTTTTCCCAGTATATTAAGTGCGAAAAATTTGCCTAACCTAATAAGTGGAGAGAGTCGGCGGGGACCAACGTGTATATGTATGTGAGTGGAGTGGAGTGTCTTTCTTCCTTCTCATCAGCCTCAGTGTCAACAAGCTACTCACTCGTCTATGCATACATTGGGAGATGGAACACTGCTGCTTCAGGTTACATGGTAAAACACAAGATACTCGAGCTGTACTGTGTTATCCTATGCATGCAGCCACATCCTTGCCCCGACACACCACACACACACACACTCCTTTCATCATTCACTAACACATCAACTTTTTTTGTTCTTTTTTTTTTTTTACTTAAATTTATACTGCGCATAAATCAATCGTTCTTCTAACATAAGCACAACAATATCGTCGTCCATCTTTGTCTTCCTTATAATTATATATATACTGTTTCTACACATATCTTGCTGCATTTTAAGATCATTTCACGTCCTTGCAAACCCTATCCAAAATCACAAGCACCAAATTATCCTCCTCCTCCTCCTCCTACACAACCCATGCAATATTACAAGCACCAAATTCTTCTCTACAAATTTGCGGCGTCTAGTATCAATCAATGAATGAATCAATCAATCAAACAATCAATCAATCAATTAGTCAATCAATCAATCAGTCAATCAGCCAATCAATCAATCAGCCAATCAATCAATCTTATCTTCATACCCTTTTCAATATCACAGGCATCAGTTTCTTCACACACACCCATTGCTAGATCATCATAAACAACCCACTAGGAATACCACAAGCAACACCGACCCCTCCTTCCTTCGTGACTGATGGCTAATACAATCCCGATCATCAATGGAAGAGACTAACTATGGTTGGTTGTGAGGGTTAGGGTGAAGGTAGGTAGGTAGGTAGGTGCTGGGTGGACAAGAGGAAGTAAAGGGTGAAGGAACAATATAGGATGATATTATTATGAGCTCGACTGATGAGGAATAAAAAGGTGATCTGAGGAAGGAGTGAAGAATCTTGGAAGGGTTGAATAAGAAAGATGAGAAGAAAGGGGTGGCGTTATTGAAGAAAGGGGTGAAAGTTATTGTAAAAAATGGGTTGAAGGTACTGAAGATGGGTGGGGTGAAGGAAGGGAAGATGGGGTGAAGGAAGGGATGATGGGGTGAGACTAGTGAGAGGTTGGTGAATATCGAGGGGTGGTTGGCTTTAATAATATCATTAATTAAATGTCAGCTCCTTTGATGGACACGGATTGGCGACCTCGTGTGTGTGTGTGTGTGTGTGTTAGAGAGAGAGAGAGAGAGAGAGAGAGAGAGAGAGAGAGAGAGAGAGAGAGAGAGAGAGAGAGAGAGAGAGAGAGAGAGAGAGAGAGAGAGAGAGAGAGAGACAGAGAGAGAGAGACAGAGAGAGAGAGAGAGAGAGAGAGATACTTATATATCAACAGAAAAATACTGACCGTATATACACCTATATTTTGAATGGTAGACGCATATACAGTGAAAATATTAAACAGATTTTGGTATATATATAATTACATGGTCGCACAGAAAGATCCATAGACTTATTCAACTAATCAACAACAAATAAATAATGTTCAGTAAATAAATAAAATACAATGTACTGTAAATAAATGTTCAGTAAATAAATAATGTTCAGTACAGTAAGTAAATAAAATGCAAGGTATGTACAGTTGTCAATTAATATCAAATGTTTATATTTATCGTCAACCAGGGAAAGGTAAGCTACATCATAGGCCTATCTATAAATAACCCCTTTTAGGCCTACCTACCGTTAGTGTCCCTCATATATGATGTATATATAGGATTCTGAACCTCATTGATATTCCCTTCTCACCATACACTTCCTTACATGTGGCCTCCAAAATATAAGGTAAGCAGGCTGTGTGTGTGTGTGTGTGTGTGTGTGTGTGTGTGTGTGTGTGTGTGTGTGTGTGTGTGTGTGTGTGTGTTTTGAGTGGGGCGACTGACTTCGAAAATTTAAGAGGATCAAATTAAGTACGTGTGTGTGTGTGTGTGTGTGTGTGTGTGTGTGTGTGTGTGTGTGTGTGTGTGTGTGTGTGTGTTCGTGTGTGTGTGTGTGTGTGTGTGTGTGTGTGTGTGTGTGTGTGTGTGTGTGTGTGTGTGTGTGTGTGTGTACTAAGCCAAGGAGGACTTTCATTACGGTACAGGGAAGATGAAGGCTGGCAAGTATGGGATGGAAAGATGGAATAAGAGAATAAATACTTTAAGAATAATGGGGAGTGTCGTGTTGTGTGAAAGAGGATGAGAGAATCAGGTGGTGGAGAGCGAGAATGATCAATGATGAGGTGGTGACTGACGGCCGTGAACTTTCATTATCAATTCTTTTTAAACACACCACCAGTAATATATATGAAGTTTTTACATCATAACATCTAGTGAAGGAGTGAAAAACCCCCACAATAGTATAGATGTGATGACGTGAATATAAATCTCTTACACATATTAAAAATTTATAAATTATATAGCCTATATATAATTATAACCTTTTTTAAATTGTCGTGTGAATGAAGACCAAAATGGGAGAATAACTATTTCAACGGTGCCAATTTTTCGTTTTCTATTATCGAGAAAAACGTTATAGAGTTGACAATATTATTATTCATTGCTGGTAAATATTGTAAACACTAAGTAAGTTTATTCCTTCATAACATCACACAAAAAACATCATCTATAGTAAGAATGAGTTTCTCGGTGTAGTCTGCTTGAATAAGGATATGTTTTTTTCAATTTGCCTGCAACAGTCCATTAAATAACAATAAAAGCAATCTCTATATTATTCCTCTGATAAGTTAAGTTATATTATCAAGTGGATTTCAATGACGGTGGAAGACGCTACCAAACTTCCAAGACAAATATTTCTACAACCAATTATATACCACTTCTACAAACATCATAAGGGGTTAGTTAGTCTCTTGTTGGTAGATTACAAAGCAACTCACTGACTCCTCCAATCTCTGGTATGTGTACAAGATGTCCCCTTTCCCATGTTCTGAGAGATAATCTGTTTTCTGGCACAGCTTGCAGGAAATATAATAAACACACCAATGGGCCAGTAACTTGACTTTTCCCATTCGTCAGAGGTAATAATTATATACATTGACTAACGCCAGACAACTCAAAATTACCACAGAAAAAACATCTAGTTATCCAAGTGTTAATAATTATATCCCGTCAACCATAAACATATTGTGATTTAACCAAAGGACAAACAACAACAACAACATACAATTTCCTCAAAAATACTGATCGTATGAGAATTAACCCTGGCTCAGTACTCATGTTGTTTTTCCCCAGAATTAAGGATTTTTTGGGGGGGATGTGCTCAACGATAAGAAGCTTAATATCAGCCGGGTCAGTCAGTTGCATTATTATTATTATTATTATTTATTTATTCTATTATATATATATTTTCTTTTGGTAGAGGGTGTCAACTGAAGGTCTGTCATAGTCAATCAGTCTGTCTGTCAGTCAACTTTTCTCTCTCTTTCTTTTTTTTCTCTCCCTCTTTCTCTCTCTCTCTCTCTCTCTCTCTCTCTCTCTCTCTCTCTCTCTCTCTCTCTCTCTCTCTCTCTCTCTCTCTCTCTTTCTCTCTCTCTCTCTCACGCCAAACACCCATGCATATATAGATGCACCAATTAGTTCAAGACTCCACACGGTTCCTAAGCCCCTTGGTCTGGTCTTCAAAATGAACCCCGCCCATCTCACAGAACTATACAATATACAGTATGGCTATCAGACACACACACACACACACACATGCATACACACACACACACACACACACACACACACACACACACATGCATAACACCACCCACTGTCACTGCATACATACTCCTTTACTATACCTCTGACACCATATTATATTAAACTCCTTGTCTCACAAACTACTACGCCATTCCTTAAACACAATACACTTTTAGTCACACTGTCACACACACTACCACTCACTGTATCTGTATATACCTCCATACTAGACTCCAATCACACATCCTTTCATTATAAAATCACCATAAGCTGTCTCAGTATGCAATCGCCAACATCATACACAATCCCACACATCATACAGAACTACAGTATACACACATTAGCACCACCCACTGTTTCAGCCTGTATAACACCACACCGTACGTCAGACACCACCACACTACTGTATATTATTCTACACACCACCACCATACACAGTCTCAGCTTGTAATCCTTCCCTACATACTTAGCCATATAATTTTATAAATGATTGGCGCACGTCACTCTTCACTAAATAGCCTATAAATTTATATTCATTGCTCAACTCTCTTTTGTATTTCGTTCACAGTTTTTTTTATGACTCGTAGCACAAGTTCATTCATCGCCTTTGTTTACTTTTGATTCATAATTGTTTGAGGCCACCAATTGACTATCTCCGTCTACATTAACCCTATTCACCACACACTCTACACACATCATACATTGCTAATAACCACTATATATACCCATTAATACACAAACACCACCACACACGCACATATCAGTATCTCAAATGACCCAAGCCTGAGAAATCTGTTTTTTTTTTTGTTCGTCTTCATCTCCATCACCGCTAAACTAAAAAAAAAACTCCCCATCCTCTATATACATGCCACTCTTCATACAGTATATACATAATTCTACAATCTTGTGTGCACGATGACGAAAAACGTAAAGCTACTAGTATATTCTTTCATATTTTGTGTGGGTCCTGTTTTGTGGCTTACAGTAGTTGGACGAATTCTAAGGATCCAATTCGCTGCTTACATCACGGGTCCCTTCCTTAACGATGAAACACAGGCTCATAACTTATTCCATCATTTCTCCAACACACGATTATTATTATTATTATTATTATATTTTCTTACCGGAGTGAAGCATTACTTGATTATAAAGGTTAAGGGGACCGATCGTCTGTCTGTCTGTCTGCTGTGAGTGAAATGAAGGGCCACAGATTCTTACAAACTTATGTCAGAAAAATAGACTAGAACCTCAGAATGGAAGTTAGGAGATATTGAGGAATCAGTAAGGTATGGTAGCTCTCCAATTCACCAGTAACCTATAGGACCTCCTTAGTAATATCTCTTCAATTAACCCATACATACACTGGATGATTTAAATATAATTCGATAAACACCGGACGTAGTTAATGAGGCACTGGAAATAAATACCTCCTATCAGTTCAAGAGATAAATATAATATATGAAAGAGCTCAAAAACTCGTACGTTATAAAATAAACACATCATTATGAATTTATCTGTGCAGGAGTCTACAGTAGGTTCATTTGACACACGGTCTGAATCGGCAGGAGAGACGAGGGTTAATTAACGACGGGTATATTTAACAAGAAGCAAACCAAGCCACAAAAATTACATACATACATACAGACATATATATACTTACTTAGATACATACATACATATATATACTTACATACCTACCTACACAGATAGCTCCCCGCCAGGCAGACACGTAATTAAGGTCTTTATGTCTGAATTGGTTAAGGCTAAAACCACGAAATGTGTAATTATTATTTTATCTGGTCTTGAAATATTCAGGGTATGATGGAGTGGAGATATTCAAGTCGGCTTTAGATGGGAAGGGAAGGGAGGGAAGGGAAGGGAAGGGAAGGGAAGGGAAGGGAAGGGGAGGGTTGGGATTGAAAAGGAAGGGGTGTGGGAAAGGAAGAGACTGAAAGAGTACGAGGAATAGGCAAGAAAGGGGAATGAAAAGGGAAGATAAGGAAATGAAAAGGAAAGGGAAGGGATGGAAAAGGAAGACATGAGGTGGAATGAAAGAGGCAAGAGAAAAGAAGGGAAGGAAAAGGAAAAAAATATGGAAATAACTTTGAAGCTGCAAAATTTAATGATCCAATATTTCATAGGGGACAGATTGACTATATTGTGCGTACTAAAGTATTAATTAATATGAGGGTAAATATAGCAAAGTAGAAGGCTCCTAAGGAAAGGGAGAAAGGGAATGTATGTACTGTACAACGTGAAGTGATGAGAAAAGAAAGAATCATAATAGGCGAGTAAATTAGGAAACAGAAGGTAATATAATAATAAGAGTGAGGAAAAAAACAAGAACACAACAAGAGATAGAATAAAAGACGAATGAAATGAGGAGAACAGAGAGAACAGTACAACAATTAAAACAACAGAGCTAAATGAACAGATTATAAACAGACATGAGAACAAATTAACACCAAAGAACACATAGGCCTATAGGAATACGTGTGAGATAACAAGAACACTAGAGATAAAAGAAACGAGGAAACAAATGAGAACAACATAACAATTAAAACGAGAGAACCACATGAACAGATTATAACAAAAATGAGAACAGTGTAACACCAAAAAAAAAAAAAAAAAAAAACATAGTACAGGTGAACAAAAAAAAGAGAAAAAAAAGAGAAAAAAAAAAAAAAGAAGGAAGAAAAGAAAAGAAAAGAGAAGGAAGAAAAAAAAAATTATCCCTTCAGCACAATAAGAGAACAAACAAATAACAGACTGTTAGGCCCCAAATTTTACTCGTTATCTAACTTGTCTGGTTCATTTGTGGGAGTGTCAGGCTGTGTTGGGAGGCTGTCATGTCTTAGGCCTGTGTGTGTGTCTCTCTGTGTGTGTCTGTGTGTATGTGTTGTAAATAATGTATCATGAACGGCATCCATACCCACACTACTACAAACTTTCTCTCTCTCTCACACATACACACACAAAATACATCACACACACAAACACACACACACACACACACACACACACACACACACACACACACACACACACTTCCCTCTCGGTTCTCTGGTCAAACTGAGGCTTCCACCATCCCCCCTCCTCGTTTTCAAAGGCTTGGGGTTGGAGGACAGCCGAGAATCCTAGCGAAACAAATCTGACCCAAGGCCGAAGGATGAAAGACGGAGGAAAAAGGTTAAATTATGTGGCAGAAGGATGGACTTGTATGGCAGTATATTTATTTAGAGTTTAGACGGACTTTAAGTGTTGCTTTCGAGGACTTGTATTGCAGTATATATATTATTGAGATGGACTTCAAGTGATGCAATCGAGGACTTGTATGGCAGTATATTATTTAGAGTTTAGACGGACTTCAAATGTTATCTCGGACTTGTATTGCAGTATATTATATATTATATAATTATATATTATTTAGACGGACTTGAAGTGTTGCTACCGATTCTTGTAAACAACGTAAGTAAACAGAAAAATACCCAAATACCCTAATAAGTATATACAAATAGTGTGAATTGTAACACCCAAATAGGCCTAATAAATATATACAAATAGTGTGAATTGTAACACCCAAATAGGCCTAATAAATATATCCAAATAGTGTGAGTTTGTGTCGTAGCATATATGTGTGGGCGAATTCGTAGCTCGATATTTGGCTCACAACAGATGGATGGATGGGTCCCTTTAAGTAACCCTCCATACTGACACCCTATTACAAATGACCTGCTACCTACACTACATTTTTTTTTTTTTTTTTTTTTAACCTTGTAAATGTGTGTGTACCAGCCCCGGCATTTAATTTCTTGGTATTATCGATGAATATAATGCAATCAAACACATATTTACATCAAACGTTTACACAACCAAGTCTTATTCGCAAAAAAAGGTGTATCCATGTTCTTATTTCTAAGTAAAGCATCGGTGCATTTTGGTCATTATAAAACTAGGCCTATATGAAAACAAAAATTAATGCTCGTTACCAGCTCTATAAACAATCACCACTATTACTATATTAACGTACAGTAGGTGGCAAAAGTCCTGTCGCCACCACATCTGTCAAGTCGAGAATTACAGTATGAAAATATAAACTTCTGAGGCTCGTAAACTGAATTAAATTAATTAAATTGTCCCCCCGGATATTGAAATTCCGTTTGGTGAATGTATTTGTTGCATATTATTAGCCTTTATATTATTATCCTTCAAGAAGTAGTGATGATGATTGGGGCGACACGACTTTTGCAAACGATAGTATTAGTTGTACATGTTAAAAGTTTTCAATACTTATACTCATATTTTTTTGTATTTTGTATAACTGATAGCTATAAATAAAATTTCAAATGTTTCAAATATATTAATTTCACCCGAGTTAGGTTGTTTAAGGGGGTGCGGGAATAGGGGGACAGGTTTGGGGGAGGGATTAGGGTGGTGCGGGACCCCCCAAACCCCCCCCCCCAAGCTTGTCCCCTACTCCCGCATCCCCTTAATGTCATGTAAGTCCATATTATTAGAGTTACAAGAGGCCAGTATTTGCCCCTTCACCCCCACCACCGGGTTAATGTACAGTCGGCGGCAAAAGTCGTGTCGCCTCACATGCTTCACCGAGGCACGCGATGTTCATAGACTCGAGATTATTAGGTGTAGAAAACGTGTGTATTCCTCGAGTCCATGAACACTGCAGGTCTCGGTGAAGCAGGTGAGGCGACACGACTTCTGCCGCCGACTGTACAGTGACGAGCCTCGAACCTGGACCACCTATAGCCTAGATGGGACGAGTTATTACTTTACCAACACAATATCCTATACCAAGTCACCAACGAGTCCACCTACCTCTCTCTCTCTCTCTCTGTGTATCTTCCCTCAATCTTTTCTCTCTCACTCTCTCTCTCTCTCTCTCTCTCTCTCTCTCTCTCTCTCTCTCTCTCTGTATCTTCCCTCAATCTTCTCTCTCTATATCATTTTCTGTATAACTGTATCTTTCTTCAATCTCCTCTCTCTCACTCTCTCTCTCTCCCTGTATAACTGTATCTTTCCTCAATCCCCTCTTCTCTCTCTCTCTCTCTCTCTCTCTCTCAAGCACACCTTTCCTTCCTCAGAGAGATTTATCACGCCTCAGAATGTCTCTCCATTACAAGTCGCTTAGTTTAAACATTTCCTCGCTGTCCACACAAGAATCATGAATGTGGAGGTGTTCATCTGTGTGTGTGTGTGTGTGTGTGTGTGTGTGTGTGTGTGTGTGTGTGTGACCAGCAACTAAAGATACAATGCGAACGGTAAACTGTTAGACGTGTGTGTGTGTGTGTGTGTGTGTGTGTGTGTGTGTGTGTGTGTGTGTGTGTGTGTGTGTGTGTGTGTGTGTGTGTGTGTGTGTGTTTACAATTGGCTGAATAAATCTAACATCAAGCTTACTGTAAGGTGCCTGTGTCTGTCGGTGATGTTATTGGTGAACTGAAGACCTCTGATTTCTCCAAACTGTTGCAGGCGTGAATCAAATTGCCTCCCTCCATAAAAGCACCCATCTGTTTCCTACAACTCCACATTCACCTATACCTACAATATTAAGGACTTTGTGATCGTGTATGAGAATAGGAGGCTTCTGATTCCTCCTGACTATGCCACGAAACAAGCTCCTTTTCTATAGATGGTGTTTCTTACTATTCCACATTCACCTACCTACAATATTAAGGACCCTGTGATCGTGTATGAGAATTGGAGGCTTCCGATTCCTCCTGACTATGCCACGAAACAAAACAAGCTCCTTCTCTATATAGATGGTGTTTCCTAGCAGTGTTTGAAGGACTCGTTTACCTCCAACTTTCTGACTATATCACAGGGTCCCATAAAGGCTTCAGAAGGGAGTTACAGAGTGCCGGCCATATTTATCCTCTGCTACATTAAATAGTTTTGTGTTTGTCAAAGATATATAGTGAGTGTAAAGAGAAACTTGTGCTAAAAATTGAATAAGTCTTTGAGAATGAGGATGGTTTTTTGGATGGATTTATATTTTGACTAACTTCAGACGATTTTACCGGCCTAAATATGGTAAAATAAAAAATAATAATACAATTGGACTTTTAATATGCTACACCAATGATATTTTAGCAATTTTCTCTTAAACTTGCATCGTGGTTAACTCTAGTCGATTTCATTTAGCTTAACCCTCTAATTGTCTTTTGCATTACTTTACCTGTATATAATAATTAACATGTACAGTCGGCCTCAGGAATTCGTACACAGGACATTGGTTAATTAATAGGTGTCATTATTCTGCACCTACTATAGAGAGATTGTTTTTGTGATTGATTCAAGTATTAGCCAAACAACATTACTAGAAAAGTTTTGTGTTAGGAAGTTAATGTGTAATTTTTTCTGGTTGTTATGAACCCTCAATGTCACAGTGGTGTATACGAACTTCTAAGGCCGACTGTACGGTACATGCGTAGTCTTATGACGCCAAGAGGATAACAAATAAATTCTCATAACATGGAGCTGTGAAACTGTATGCCGTGAGAAACTCGTTAATAATTAAAAATGAATTTCAGATACTATAGCTACATAACTTCAAAGGTATACAGAGTTAGTTCACAGACTCTCTCAATCCTCTCTCAATCTTTCATATACCAGTGCAGTACACAACTTGTCAACTTTGCAACACTTTATTGGTCATTCATCATTTTCCCTTACTATGACTTAGGCTATGTATGTATGCTCCTTCAAACAAAATAATGCAATGTGTTTAAGCATCTCGTACGAAGTTGGATATGAATTTGGACCATTTTCACTTTCTCATTCACGACTGGGGGCACCAAAAAAGGAGCTTTTGTTTTTAGTTCTTACATTCACAAATATAGAAAGTATAAGAGAAAACCTACTAACGTCCCGATGACACAGGGTTACAATTGAAGTCCTCTGTGTGTGATGGTTTATTCAGAGAGGGTATATAGAAGAGGGACGGGGGTACAAAGAAGCAATTTCATAGGTAAAGAAACGGTGTACGTACAAAGACAAAAAATACACCCAACCCAGGTAGGCTATATAGGCTATTATGATATTGTACAGTCGCAGCGAAAAGAACTGTCGTATTTATTTTTTTTCTTTTCTTTCCCACTTTCTTCTCGTCCCCCCCTTTCTCTTTTTATATTCTCCTTTTCCCTTTGCCCTTATATCTATTCCTCCTGCGCCTCTGTCCTTCTTTCTACTGTTTCTTCCTTCCTACTTCCATTCCTTCTTCCTATTTCCTCCTTTCACTCTTCCCTCTTTTTGTATTGATTATTTTTTCCTCCTTCCCTCCTCTCTGTTCTTCCCCCTCAACCCCATTTTTATACTCCGTCCTTTCTTTCTTCTCTTTTGCTCCTACCCTTCCTCCATTTTGATACTACTTCCTCTCATCCACTTTTCTACTCTTTCTTCGTCTCCTTCCCCCTGTCTACTACTCCTTCCCTACTCTTTTTACTCCTTTCTTTTACCCTTCCTTCCTCTTGTTGGTGACCGGAGAACAAATGCCTTCACGACTCAAAAAATCTTCCTCTAGCACTGCAGCCTAATTAAAACTACGGCCTGCTATTCAAACTGAGGCTATAAGAAATATTTGTAAAGAGGGGGTCGTTTTTGTGGGTGTCTTGTAGTTTACGTAGCCCTTTACACAATGCAACAAAACAGATGTGTCATTTCTTTCTATATTCAACAAGGTGAGGACCAAAGGGTTGAAAGCCCGCTCACTTGTCCTCACCTGATATAAAAGAAGAGAATATTGTAGGTGAACTTCAAAGTGAAGGTCCAATTGCGTCCGACTCGAATATTGAGGTGATTTGTTTACTGTAGCTCTCAAATTTACCAAATTTGTAGTAGCTCTCATATTTACTCAAGCTGTATAAAAAAAAACAAAATTCGTTATTTCGTTCTGTTCCAACAATTAACTATTTATAAACTGAAGTCCAGGCCACTGTTATAGGCCTACGCACACAAGGTCGAATGGCTCCTTATTTGCCAAAGGTTTTCACCAATTTTCTAGACACGCGTTTTGTTCTTAGTGTAGTCGATCACTAAATAAAGTTTGTATCACCAGGCGACCTGGTACATTCCACCAGTTATTGAATATGTGTGTGTGTTGGATCTGAAATACACTATGAACTAGTAAAGTTGTTAACGTGTGTGTATGTGTGTGTGTTTTTGTGCGTGCCCTCCTTAACACATATACAAACAAAAAGAAATTGGCAACGTACTGTATTACAATGAAAAAATTATTCCACGTCCGACTGAAGAAGAAATCGAACATTCATTATGTGAAGATGTAACTTTGTTAATAATTTTGTATGTATGTGTATAGATGACATAGTAACCCTTCAGAACACCTACTCCACTATAATACGTTTACTGGGACTAACACCAGATGATAGTTACTGTTTAGGTGAAGATACAACCGAGGTTTAATGCAGCGAAGGAGTCAAAGTAACGCCAGACGATATTTGTAAGGGACAAGAAAACCTTCACCATATCTGAGATGGTTTTGGCTTGATAACAATGACGTCATATTAATGTGTATGTGTGTGTGTGTGTCGTGTGTGTGTGTGTGTGTGTGTGTGTGTGTGTGTGTAAACTATACATTATCGATGTTAAATAAACACTGCTTGGGGAGAGGCTGAGAATGCCGACAATGACTTATTTTTTAAATTTTGCGATAATTCATTGGCCCCTCATCCAATTGCTTGTATTTTTCAGTACATGTCATACAGACTAACACATACACGGTGTAACACCAACCCACGTACACACCCCCAGCATTATCTAACTTATACCTACACTGAAACCCACTCACAACACACAATTACTAGAAAAAACAGACAATAGTTATGTGTTTCTTGCACTTACAAATTCACTGACGAATCAGATAGCCCTAAAGTACACACACACACACACACACACACACACCAAAATTTTACACTTATAACAAGTAAAAAAATCAAACAATAAACACTGAATTGGGTAGCTATGCCTGGACTAACGCAAGACAACTCAACTATTACGAGAAAAAAACACCTTTGTCTAATAGTTAATGGAATGAAGCAACCTAACCTAAACTGGAATGAAGTAACGCCAGACGATTTAAAAGAAAAGCGTCGTCAGTTGTGTAAATTTTATCTATCAAATCTCTCTGACCTAAATTGGAATGAAATAACGCTAGACGATTTACATGAAAAATGTCTACAGTTGTGTAAGTTTTATCTATCAAAGTTGACAGGGTTGAAGGACAAAAATTACATGAAAAGTGCCGTTCGTTTGTCTCTCTAAGTTTTATCTATCAAAACTGGATTGAATGAACGTGAGACAAAAGTTACATGAAAAGTGCCGTTCG
>JAWZYT010007400.1:22500-25469 GCA_034508575.1 Petrolisthes manimaculis | reverse complement strand
GTATATCATTCTACCAACACCCTGACTTCTGATAGTAATTTTTCAACATTCTCGGACATCTTAAAAATATATCACAAAAAAAATAAACGACGATGATATTGTAATTTTTCTACAGTTTTGTGGTACAACTTCGATCATTGAGAGGACTGTGAAAACGCCATATGTGCATCAAACACCTTTTAATTAAATTTCAGGTTTTCTTAGTTTTGTCCAAAGGTTTTTTTTTTCTTCAGATTATTTGGAGGACAGCCGAGATCTGAAAACCGAGGACGAAGGAAGAGGGAAATAACTATATATATTTTTTATAGTTACTGGTGTTAGAGACCTTGAACAAATGGATGGGTCTGTGTTGTGCTCTTGGCTTGGCTTGTTCAGGGTCGACTCGGAGGGGGAAGGTGAGTGTTGTGACTTTTCTCTCCCTTCGTGTTGTTTCTCTTTCTTGTCGTCTTTCCCGTTTCGTATTCTTCCTCCAATTTAACCTCCATTTTCCTCCACGTCTATTTCCTTCATTTCTATCTACGTTTTCATTATTATTCTCCTTTCTCTAAGTCACTAAAAATGTCACCGCACATATCAATAACAAATTAAGGAAACGAGTAACAATTAATAAGTTCCATACATCAGTCAGTCAAGTCAGTCAGTCAGTCAGTCAGCAAACAGTTACCCAAGTGTGGTGCTGACTGACTGAACTGCAGGTTAAAAGGGAGATTCTCTTGTTGGCTAATTAGAAGACTACTGATTCCTCCAAACTATGCCAGGAAACAGACGCCCTATGTGGTACTAATAGGGGATATGTTGTTTCATGGCCTAGTTTGAAGGATTCAGAGAACTTCCAATTAATTCACCAACAAAAGAATATGTCCTTAATTAAGTTAGTCAGGAATTTGTACAACATCACAATTGGTTAACTAACTAACTTACTAACTAACTAACTAACTAACTAACTAACTATGTCCTGAATGTTTGTTAATTAACTAACTAACTAACTAACTATGTCCTGAATGTCTGTTAACTAACTAACTAACTAACTAACTATGTCCTGAATGTCTGTTAACTAACTAACTAACTAATTATGTCCTGAATGTCTGTTAACTAACTAACTAACTAACTAACTATGACCTGAATGTCTGTACTCTGACTGGCTGACAAAATGACTTACTCAACTAATTTGTTCGTCGCTACTTATCATTTGTCACTGACATGTAGGGAACCACCATTACTAAATTTTCCCTCGCCGTTACCTTCATTTTCCTTGTTTGTTTATATTTGTTCCTTTTCATCTTGTTTGTTTCTTCAACCCACACTTTCATTTTCTTTATTCTTCTTCATCATCTGTGTGTTCATTTTCCCTCTTCTTCCTCCTTTTCTTCCCCTTCTCTTTCCTTCTCGACCTTATCTTCTCCTCCTTCTCCTACCTATTCTTCTTTTCTCCTCCTCCTACCTATTCTTCTTTCCTCCTCCTCCTTCTACCTATTTTTTTCTCTCCTTCTCGATCATCCCTCCTCCTCCTTCCCATTCCTCTCTCTTTCTCCTTCTCCTCTTTCTCTTCTTTCTCCTTCTCGACCGTCTATTCTCCTCCTCCTCCTACCTATTCTTCTTTCCTCCTTCTCCTCTTTCTTTTCTCTCTCCTTCTCGATCATCCCTCCTCCTCCTCCCACCGATTCCTCTCTCTTCCTCCTCCTCCTCTTTCTCTTCTTTCTCCTCCTCCTCCTCCTCCTCTTTCTCCTCCTCCTCCTCTTTCTCCTCCTCCTCCTCCTCCTCCTCTTTCTCCTCCTCCTCCTTCTCCTCCTCCTCCTCCTCCTAACTCACCATAACCATTAACAAAGACTCCCTGGGCAGCCATTTTCCTTTCCCTCCCTTCCTCTTGGTTCTTCCTTAACCCATTTTCCCTTCCTTCTTTCCTCCCTTCTTCCTTTCCTCCCTCCCTCCCTTTCTTCTTTCCTCCCTTCTTCCCTTCCTCCCTCCCTCCCTTTCTTCTTTCCTTCTTTCTTTTTTTTTTTCCTTTCTTCCTCCCTCCCTCCCTCCATTCCTTCATCCCTTCCTTCCTTTTTCCTTCCGTCCTCCCTCCATCCCTTCCTTCCTTCCTTTTTACCTTCACTTTCTTCCTCCCTTCCTCCATTCCTTCCCTTTCTTCCTCCCTTCCTTCTTATTGTTTTCTTCCCTCCATTCCTTCCTCCCTCCACCCACCCCTTCCTCCTTTCCTTCTTCCCTCTAATAATTCCTCCCTTCCTTCTCTCCTTCCTTCACCTCTCTTTCCACTTTTTTTCTGTATTTCATCATTTTATTATTCATTTACTTCTCTTTTCGTACGTAACCTTATTTATTTATCTCACTTCTTTGTCTTGTTTATATCGCTTTTTTTTTTACTTGTTCTCTCTTTCGTAATGTCTTTTGTTATACTTTCCTTCCCTTATCGCATTTTTTTTCATTCCTATTATCTGTTTTATCTCTTTATCGTTCCTTACTTCCTTTCTCTCTCATTCTCCCTTCACATGTCTTTTATCATCACTTCCTTTCCTATTACGTCTATGTTTATCTCTCTCTTATCCCTCTTATCTCTCTTATCTCTTAATCTTACACAATTATTATATTATATCATTATGCATTATTTATATATATTAAGTATATTATTTACGCAATTCCTATATAATATTTACCTTGCACTTTTTATTTGGCATCTTCTAGTAGTCTCATAATATAATCCAAATAATATTATGTTTTAACACTTTCTATATCATTTTCTCGTAGTCTGATAATGTAATCCAAATATATTTTAACATTTTATATATCATCCATCATTTTTATCGGGTATGTCTGGTGCCATCCATATTTCCGTAGTAGTTGTATGAATGTTTACGTCCAAGGCCAGTCTAAATTTCCCCTTCTGTGAGTGTAGCTGGGAGAGCAGGGATGATGCAGCCCTCTCTCTCTCTCTCAGCCCTATCATATCTATCTCCCTTCCTACCTGC